>OZ018322.1:79306670-79311670 GCA_963969495.1 Ceratothoa steindachneri | reverse complement strand
GGCCTTCTCCAGATCAAAAAACACCGTGGCGTAGTGCTGTCTACGAAGGAAAGCCTCGCAGACGGCACTTTCCAGTCGGAGCAGAGCATCCGACGTGGAGTGGAACTTACGGAAGCCGCACTGTGCAGAAGACAGATGGCCTCCGCTGTCCAGGAAATAGGCTAATCTAACATTTACCAATTTCTCCATCAACTTGCACACGCAAGAGGTTAGAGAGTTTGGGCGGAAACCGGTCGGAGTAGAGTGATCTCTCCCCGGCTTGCGAAAGGCGAGCACAGTAGCGATTCGCCAGGAGTCTGGGAGAAGACCTTCCACCCAGATCCTGTTGAACAAATCTAACAGAAAGGCCATGCCTCGCTCACCCAGGTGTCGAAGCATGGCGTACGGGACATCGTCCGGACCATGGGCGGTGTCCGCGCACGAAGCGAGAGCGGAACGCAACTCACTCACAGTAAACTTGTCGTTGAAGGGTTCTCCGCCTCTGGAGGTAAAGTCCAGCCGGCGGCCTTCCGCGACATCACGACGTGCATTGAATGCTGGCGGAGCAGCATCACGGCTAGAGAATGCGGAAAAAGCGGTCGCTAAGGATTCCGCCACGGACGCGGGGTCCGAGATTGCGGTCCCATTCTCCTGGAGAACGGGAGGGGGGTCCTACGAGAACTTGCCCCGAATCCTTTTGACTCGCTTCCACACCTCAGCTAAAGGGGTCTTCCCGTTAAGTGAAGACACGTATGCCCGCCAAGAAGAGCGGCGGGCGTGCTTCGAAATATACCGGAACCTAGCCCTAGCCCGACGAAATTCAGCGACAGTGAAATCGTTCGGGCGGCGCTTATAGCGCATGTAGGCATAACGCTTCTGTTTGAGGGCCGTCTCACACTCGGCCGACCACCATGGGAGTGGTCGGCGTGCAAAACGGCCAGACGTCCTAGGAATAGTAGTCAGGCCTACGGCGATGAGGTTGCCGGAGAAGAACTCAACGGCCTCATCTACCGACCTAAACTCCTCGACTGAGATAGAGAATTCTCTCATTTCCTGAAATGCAGGCCACCGCGCCCGCGCCAAGCACCACCGAGGTGGTCTCTCAGGCGGCAGTTGCCCTGAAAATGATATTTGAATGGGAAAGTGATCACTACCATGGAGGTCATCGACCACCCCCCAATCAAAATCAGGCTGTGCATCTGAAGAGCACAAAGATAGGTCAAGGCAAGAAAATGAAGCGGTTCTCGGACAGTGATGCGTAAACTCATCCACGTTTAGGACACCCATCTCAAGCTCTTCGATCAGATCGGCAAGGACTTGTCCCCTGAGATTTATGGAGTAATCTCCCCAGAGAGGATGCCTGCCGTTCAGATCTCCAAGCAAGAGATAGGGCCTCGGCAACCGTGCCACGACGCGGCGGAAGTCCCCCGCGTCGAAGTCAGTTGACGGTGGAATGTACGCAGAAATGATAGTATACCTCCTATCCAGGTGCAGCTGCACAAGCACTGCCTGAAAGGAGGTATCTAAAGAGAGAGGAAGAACGGAGACATCATGCCGGGTGTAAACCGCGCATCCCCCAGCCCGGCCATCCCGCGGTGGTGGGGTCGCAAGACCCTTATACCCCGGGAGGGCAGGCAGCGGGCACGCGCCTAGCATGGTCTCCTGCAAAAAAATAGCTAACGGGGAACGGGACGAGACGAGCCTCCGCAGCTCCTCCCAGTTGGCCCGGAGTCCACGGCAATTCCATTGAAGGAATATGCCCTCCAGGCCTAGCTCGGAGGAGACGCGGGGGCCCTCCTCGAATTGAAGACCCTCACGGGAATGGCCGTACGCTTCCCGGGGACAGAACCCCGGGCGCTGTTGGCCGGACAAAGCGCTGAAGGCGCTGTCGCCTTCGAGGACTTATTGGGGGAGGTTGGACTCGCCATGCGAGTTTTTTCCTTCCTCCGCCTCGAAACCTTAGGCGGGCGTTGCGGCTTGGGAGGCGGGGGGCCCTCTTTTCGAGGAACCACCGTCTCCGAGCCACTCGCTCCACCTCGGGGCGTGGGCGAAGGGGCCGAAGCTCCTTTGTTGCTGTCCTCCTTTCGGGGAACAGCTTTAGGAACCCCGGAAGATGGCCTAGCGACCATCTTCAGGGGTGTTGCCTCCTGTGAGTCTAACGACTCTGTGGAGGCGCGTGGCCGTTTCGCCTTACGGGAAACGGTCACGCTGGGGGAAGAGGGGGGAGCCCTGGTATTAGCCGGGGCTGGGTGTGAACCCTTTTTGCCGCCAGCTCTACCAGGGGAGCGCCCGGGTGTAGTAGAGCCCGCAGAAGGGCTCCGAATGGGCGCGGAAACAACCGTGCTCGTTGGCCTGGATGGGCCAGGAGCAGAGGGTGCTTTTCTAACTATTGAGGCATATGACGTCCCAGGCAGAGCCGGGCGCGCCAGGACCAAGTCCTTAGCCTCGCGGAATGAGAGTCGATCCTGGGCCTGAATGGCCAGGATTTCTTTCTCAAGGAGATATGCACCACATTGCTTCGAAGAAGCAGGGTGCGGCTCTCCGCAATTGACACACTTGGCCACACACGATTTGGACTTATCGTGTGCGACCTTGGAGCAATTTACACAGACTTCGGGTGACCCCGATTTTGCACGTCTACATGATCGATTCGTGTGGCCGAAGCGGTGACAGTAATAGCACCGCCGCGGCAGTGGCACGAATGCCTTCACGCGGTAGCGGTACCAACCGGCACGCACCGACTCAGGGAGCTTGTCACAGTCGAACGTGACGAAGAGTGTAGGGGTGGGTCTCGAGGCCCCTCCCTGTTTTCTCATCACACGTTCGACCTTGACCGCCCCATGGTCGGCCAGCTCTAGGGTGATGTCTTCTATGGAGTAGTCAACGAGTTCCCTCGCATAAACTACTCCTTTTACAAAGTTCATGGTAGAGTGCGGCGTCACACTCACCGGGGTGCCATGAAGTGTCCGAAGAGCACTTATCTTGGCCGCCTCGGCGGGATTCGCCGCATTCGCCAGAAGGCTCCCGTCCGAGAAACGGGTTACCTTCGGCTCTCTACCAATTGCACTAGCTAATCCTCTCCTCTGATGGATCATGTTGCCCTTGGACAACATGGTGCCATCAGTGGAGCGAATAACGAGGAAGCGTTTGAAGCCAGCGGGCTCGAAAACGCCAGGTAACCTCTGATTTAGGGGCCCCGATGTCATCGAGGCTCCGCCCTGTGCACTCTTGGTCTTAGTCATGGGCTCCGCACACGAGGGGGTAGAGGGGCCGGATGTGCCGATCTTGGCTTGGTCGCCTACCAAAGTGGCAGCAGACCCATCCGTCCCCGCAGCCCCCGCGGATGGAGAGGAGCCCCGAGTCTTTTTCGTCTTTCTTGTCTTTTTCTTCTTTTTAGGAGAGGAGGGCGGGGAATGAACCCGCTTTTCACCCCCGCCGGTAGAAGCCCCCAGGCCAGATGGACCGGCCTCAGCCAGGTCCTTCTCTGAAATGGAGAAGGTCCCGGTGGGCGCAGGGGATTCATCCGGAAGAGATCCCTCCCCTCCTTGTCCTGCCTGAGAATCCACAGCCGTTTGATGAGGACCTTGCATAGGGGCGGATTCAGGTTCAGAGCTTGGCGCCGAGCCCAGATTCCCCCCCATGGAAGGCCCTACCCTCTGAGGCTGGGTTTCCTCAAGGACCATGTCTATCACAGGAGGGGCCTCCAGTTGGCCATCCCCTCCCAGGACATCGCAGGTCCCCTTGGCAGCGTCATAAGTCTTTAGTGGGGAGGCACAGGCCTTGACCCCGGCAAGGTTTAATATTTTTGCCAGCAGGTCTTTCGAGGGAAGCGACCGAAGGGGCCTGTCTTCCCTCTCCCCCCTAAGGGGGTTTGCCCTACCGAGCCGCTTTGATGTGGAGCGGCTGGCTAAGGGTGGCCTGCTGGCTTTCTTGGCAGTCCCCTTAGAAAGCATAGGAGGGACTGCCGCTGGAGATAGGGAGGTGCCCGAAAGCACCTCCAGAGAAGGGGGTGAGGGGGAGTCCCCTACACCCGTAGGCGTAGGAGAGGAGTAAGCCTCCTCTCCGGTTAAAGAGGTATGGAGGGTCCCCTGCGCAAGCACAGGGGGGGGGACCTCCATCTTTTCTGTGGAGCTGCAAGAGGGCGGCTCCGTTGTTGTTATAGGGGGAATTAAGGGGAGATGTTTTTTTTTTCATCATTGGGCATGGTGACCCTCTTTGTTTTACGGGACGCAATCGCTCACCACCTCTTGCAGTAGCCCGCACTGCAAGAGGTGCTTACAGGCCCGGCAGAGCCAGGCGCCGCCATTTGGGACCACCCCTCCCGCCTGGTGGCCTGGCAGTCCTTCGGCATGGCGGCTCCACCTTGAACACGGCGTAAAACGGATAGATTTTGAAGACGAGAGGAAAAGGGATGTGAGGAAGGTATGGGTGGGGATGAAGCAGGTTGTTAAAAGCCAACCACCCCAGACCGGAGCTCAGGGGTTAGGGGACATTGTCCCCTCCCCCCTCAGCCCCGACCTGGGACGATTGGCTGAGAAGAAGGTCAGCTTCTACCCTGTGAAATTAGAGGCTGACCAGAGAAAGTTGTGGGAGAGGTTGTATGAAAAGCGACGAGGTAGGATAGGAATACAGGCTATCTGAAGGAAGGAAGAGAGGCTAAGCTGGGGCCGGACGGGGCGCTGGATCCCGTCAGCACGGCGGCCAGGATGGCAAATCGCCGCGCCCCTTACGGGGTAATACCAAGATGAGAACAGACCCTAGCTCTAAGTGAGCGAACAGTGCTGCCAATGTAGATCCCCTGGTGGCACCTGGGGCAAATGAATTTAAAGACAACTGAACAGCTCATTTCAGGTGGGATTCTGTCTTTAGTTCTGAAAAATTTTCCAATGTGAAAGTTGTTAAGAAAAACTATTTTGAAGTTGGTATGCGTGTAAAAACTTTTCAAAAGCTTATTAAGTTTTCGGCGTAAGGGTAGGTTGAGTGGGCCAATATCAGGAAGTAGACAATAGCGGACATCCTTG
>OZ018322.1:77258585-77461470 GCA_963969495.1 Ceratothoa steindachneri | reverse complement strand
CTAGTCTTGAATAGAACTGGTCAACAGATTCACTGTTGACAACTTCCACTGGAAGTGAGTTCCAACTACCGCAGATACTGTATGTGAAAGATTTTCCACACAGATCGCGGTTGTAACGATTTAGTTCAAGTGTAAAGCCGTCAATTCTTGTTCTGCTCTCAACAAGTGTGAAAATATCCCTGTAGTCAACATTGTCGAACCCTCGAAGTATTTTGAAAACTTCGATGAACTGACCACGCAGTATACGGGTTTCCAACGAGAACAGATCTAATTCCCTTAATCTATCTTCATAACTTTTATGTCTGATAGAGGGAATCAGTTTGGTTGCCCTGGCTTGCACGCGTTCCAATCTCGCGATGTCATTTCGAAATGAAGGACTCCAAAATTGTGCGGCATACTCCCGGCGCTTTATGTAGCCTTTTTCTCCGCCTCAATTCACTGTTTCGAGAACTTGAGGTCACTAGTGATTGTTACACCCAAGTCCTTCTCAGTGTCACTCGATTCAAGAGTATTGCCCTTAAGGATATACTTAGATTGGGGGTTTCGGTGGCCGATATGCATCACTTTGCATTTGCTCACGTTAAAAGGCATTTGTCACGTGTCCGACCACTCCCCAATCTTTCGAAGATCTTCTTGCAGGCGAGCAGTATTTCCATCCTTTGCAACTTTCATATCAAGCTTGGTATCGTCGGCAAATTTGCAAATCTTGGCAACCATGTCACCGTCCATATCGTTGACGTAGATGATGAATAGTAGTGGTCCCAGGACAGAACCTTGAGGCACCCTGCTAGTAACGGGCACCACTCAGAAGCCTGTCCATTCACCACCACCCGTTTCCGTCTGCCCACTTAGCCAGTTCTCTATCCAACCGGCTACTTGTCCGTCTATGCCCAGCGCTTGCATTTTGCGGAGAAGGCGGCCATGTGGTACCTTATCAAAGGCTTTCTGAAAGTCTAAGTACACCACATCCACCGCCTTGTCCCGATCGTGCTCACTCAGGACGAAGTGGAAGGATTCCACAAGGTTCGTCATGCATGACCGTTGCCTTCGGAAACCGTGCTGGGAACTCCTCAGTAGCAGGTTTGACTCTAAATGCGAAGTCATTTTGTCCACCATCATGCTTTACAGGAGTTTACCGACTATCGAAGTCAGACTGATAGGTCAGTAGTTCGACGGTTTGCTACGGTCTCCTTTCTTAAAGATAGGAGTCACCTCCGCTTCACGCCAGTCTCTATGAACGCATTCGGTCCGGATCGACATGTTGAAGATTGCGCTCAGGTGTCGTGACACTTGATCGCGCACTTCTTTTAACACTTTAGGTAGAAACTCATCCGGGTCAGGTGACTTATTCGTCATTAGGTCACTGATCATCTTTTCTATTTCTCCTTCAGTGAAGTCCATATCCTCCAGCTCTTCCCCCGGGTTGGAACTCGTTGGCTGGGGGATGGAACCACACTCTTCAGTAAACACTGAAGAGAAGTAGTCGTTGAGGAGGTTAGCATTTTCTGCATCTGACTGCTTTAATGTCCCCTCCTCATTCCTCAAAGGGCCAATCGTTTCCTCGATTTACTAGTTGCAGGCCCTGCCTTGGGGACTTTGACTACAAATCTAATTAGTCAGTGTCACTGCCACCAAGCTCTTCCTCAACAGAGAGGTCCTCAACGATGACATCCTCAGAGATTAAAACCAAGTCGAGGATATTGTCTCCTCTCGTTGGCTCTCTCACCCATTGAGTGAGGAACTCGTTGTTCGCTAACTCCAGGAGTAGTGCGTTCTCACCACAGGGTTCTCTGGTTTTCCAGTCAACTTGTGTGTTGAAATCCCCCATGACGATACATACTCTGTCTTCGACAAGTTCTCCTAGTAGCTGGTACAGATCTCTGTCCTTTTCAACGAGTTGGGCAGGAGGTCTATAAAGCACCAGGGTCCTGTATTTGGCAGGACCTATCTCTAGGTCAACACCTAGTAGTTCATGGTCGGATACGATGTTGCAATGCGTCGAGTTTAGATTATCCTTGACATACAACATCACACCGCCACCCTCTCTGTCTTGCCTATATTTCAGGAAGAGCTGGTAACCGGGAATCATGAATTCACCTGTAAAATCTCGGCTTGAAGTTTTTATGTACGACTCCGTTATGGCCACCATCTCAGGTTCTTCTGTTGCTACGAGGCCCCGGAGCTCAAGAAACTTGTTCCTGATTGACCTAGTATTAAACAGGAGAACTTTCAGAGAGTTCCCTAGTGTAGAACTTCCTTCGCTCTTCCGTTTCCCGGCTTCTCTCTTTTCGTGGTCACACCCTTTTTGACGCCCCCCGAAAAGGTCGTTTCATAAGTGACACGGGCGTGCTGGCGCACGTCCGCTTTCACTCTGTTTCGAACGCTCCTTTGGGTGGGTTTCACGACATCTTGAATTAGGTTGGCGAGAAAGGCCTCCCTTTAAAGGAGAGATGTACCCTGTCCCTTTGGTAGAGGTCATCTCTACCGATAAAGGTACGATAGAGGTCCACAAAGAAGACTCCTTATGCCGTGCTGAGATCCGCCAACCTTCTGTTCACTGCGACGTTTCTCTCGTGAGAGGTTTGGGATGGACCTCTTCTCGGAAGCATCCCAACCACGACACGTTTGCGGGTTTTAAGCCTTATGTCATCCACGGCTCCCATTCCCGTTTGGATGGTCTTACCACTAAGGCCAACCTTACCCCCTCTTAGGTAGAGGTCGTTGCCATTCACCATCAGAGCAACAACTGAATTCTCAGCAATCTGAGCTTTCTCTGCCTCACTCTGATGTTGTGGTTACCCCGTCCTGGCAGGCAGCTTACCTTCACGCTAGTGCGAAGGCGGGCCGCTAGCAGCGGCTGCAGGTCCCGTGTTTGCGAGTCACCAATGAGGGTGACCTTCGGACACTTGGTCTCTGAAGACGGGGTCTTTCCTTGTGGAAAAGGCCTCCCCTTTTCCTCTTTACTCTCCACATTCTTATCCTTCTTTTTCTTATCCCCCTTTTTCTTCTTGTTTATCTGTTTTTCTTCTATTTTTGGTTCTTCTTTTGATTTCAACTTTATTCTTTTTCTTTTTTCTTCTTTTTTCCTTTCTTCTTTTTCTCTTTTTCTCTCGCCTCAGCTAGCTTAGCCTCAGATGATGCCAGAGTCTCCGCCTTGGTACCAGGGGATTCCGACACGTCAGTGGGCGGCGCCTCTTCTAGGCATCGAATCTAAGCTCCGTGAAGGGCTTCGAGTTTCTTCAACTTTCTTGCAAGGATTTTAGTTCTCTCCTCTGAGGCTCTATAGAGGTCTTTCAGGTTATTCACCTCTCGCGTCAGTATACTGGTAGTGCAGATACTTTCTGGGCTGCATTTTGAGTAGCAGCCCTCCGGAAAGTCAATGCACCACTTTTCTAACTGGCATGTTGCACAGTTGTGTTTTAGACGAACGGGTCCTTTTTTGCTTGTCATTTTGAGCGCTTTCTCTCTCTCTGAAAACTCGGGATCAATCAATGATAAAAATTGGGTTGGTGAGTTCTCCTCGCGTGAGTCGCTCCCGCCTATCCATCAGAGAGGTTTCGGATCTTTCAGAATGCACGCTGCATGTGCTGCTGTTCGTCTGACCGAGTCGTAAAATTTCGGCGTGCCGTGGCTCCCATCCAAGCAGCCCTGACGGTCCCCGAAGGGGCCATCGGTTTCTCACCAGGTGAACAACGGAGCACACCCCGTACTAAACTCCTACTAGTTCCCTTTACGACAGCCAGGATCTCGTAGTAGCTCTCAATAGATATCCCGCCACACCAAGAGACTCGACCCAAGGCTTTTTATTGGCCTGGCAACCAACCTGGGAACAAAGGGCCGTCACCTCGGACCGATGCTACCAGAGGCACCCGTCAACGGTCACTGAGAATGGTCAATAATTACGCGCCAGGGAAGATGTTAACGAGGCACTACCCTCATCCCATTCGTCGTGCCCCAACGCCTCGGACACCTCTAGTCCTAGTCTCTCGTAACCAGTGAGCGTCGATTGGCGTTGTTTATAGAGGTTCCAAAGCCTCTCTTCTGACGTATGAGGTAGCTTCCAGGTCCTTATATGTAGAAAGATGGAAAGAAGGGTAAGAGTGACATGATATTAGTAGGGTTTTTTTTTGTTTTTTTGTATAGTAAGTGAAAGAGATAGGATAAAAGTGAAAAAAGAGAAGGATATAGTAGAAAAAAGAAGAAGGACGCACTTAGTCTGGAACCTCGTTTCCGACCAAATCGACAAGGCAAGCACTACCAGGGGTACGCAGAAGAGAGATACCCCAGCCGACATAGCTCGAAAAGTCAAAGGTACGCACAAGCTCTTTTCCCGCGACAGGGGGGCGTCACCCCTCTCCCTCTATTTCCTCAGAGAGAGAGAGAGAGAGAGAGAGAGATATGATAGAAACGGAGCACAGATAGAGAAAGAAGAGAGACAGGGGCGGAAGGAGAGAAAGAAACAGATATATCATAGTTTGAGGGAGAAAGGAGCACATTTATCCAAAGAAGAGGAAAATGGGGGGGATGTGAGAAGAGAAAGAGAGAGGAACTGAAGGAGAGAGAGAAACAGAGAGGTGCCGGATTGAGAGAAAAGGGTGGCACAGATAGATAGAGAAGAGAAAGGTCGGATGAAAGAAGAGACAGGGAACGAAGAGAGAGGGGAGTATAGATGATGGATATATATATAGAGAGAGAGACCACAATAAGATAAAGAAGGGAAAGATTTGATGAAAAAAGAGGAACATGGGACAGAAAGAGAGATAATAAGTAGATGAAGAAATGAAGCTTATTTAGATAAAGAGAGAAGGGAGGGGTGCACTAAGAGAGAATGGGAGAAGGAAATGGAAGGAGAAAGAGAAAAGAGATGACAGATACCTAGAGGGAAAAAGGGAGCACAGATAGAAAGAAGAGGAGGGGGTGAAAGGAGAGAGCGAGAGAAACAAAGAGATGATAGATAGAGGGATAAAGAAAAGACAATGGAAGGAGTAGGAAAAAGGGAGATGATAGATAGTGGGAGAAATGGAATGGAGTTAAACGAAGAGGATAAAGAAGGAGTGAAATAAAAAAGAGAGAATGGAAGGAGAGAGAAAAGATAATTAGAGAGAGAGAAGGAGAGAACAAATAGATAAAGAAGAGAAAGGGCTAGTGAATGAAGAGACACAAGGAACAGAAGAAAAGAGAGAGACAGAGAAATGATAAATAAAGGGGCAAAATATTTTAAACGAGAAATGATCACAGAGGGACACGGGAAATAGAGCTTGAAGTAGGTTTTGGAAAAGATAGATAAGTAGACAAACATAAGAAAAGAGAGAGGGAAAGAGAGACGTATACAAATATAGAAATGACATGATGCGAAATACCCCAGGGTCCCTACAAGAAAATGAAAAAGAGTTAGCTGTAGGTTTTGCTTGAATCATGAGTCCAGTAGGGCCCGCTCTAAAATAATTTCCAGAATAAGTGAAAAACAACAATGATACTAAATAGTGGGCAATATGGCCAAAAGGAAAACGTAAGTCTGCACACACATAATACGGTACACAAAAAGGAAAGATCCCGCAGAGCACCGTGCAAAACATCCTTCCTCAGTGAAGGTTAGCGCAAGAGAAGGAATAGGAGCAGGATGAGAAAAGTAAGAGAAGTAGGGGGAAAAGAAGAGAGTTTGAAAAAGAGAGAAGAAGATGGAAGGGATAATAATAATAATAAGGAGAAGAAGAAGAAAAAAAAAATTAAGCATTCCCAATTGTTAAAAGAAAGAAGTGGTTTGAACAAAGAAATTCAGAATGAATTCATTTTTATATTGTTTTGGTTAATAAGTAACAAATTGAATATTTATTAATATTATTTTTTCTTTCCTTTTATTTTAGAAAGGATTTAATTGCCGTTTAAACAAAGAGATAAAAAATGGTAAAAAAGGGTAATGAAATGTGGTTGAAAAGAGAGGTTTCAAAGGGCAAATAGGCCTGAGGCCAATAGCCCGAAGGGCTATTATGTTAGCGAGTGCAGCGAAGCCATGATTTGTATATATATATATATATATATATATATATATATATATATATATATATATATATATATATATATATATATATATATATATATATATATATATATATATATATATATATATATATATATATATAATATATATAATATATATATATATATATATAATATATATATATATATATATATATATATATATATATATATATATATATATATATATATATACAGTCCTGGACAAACTTCTGAAACTAATATATATTTTGTTTTAAAATTTGCGTGATATGAATAATTATTTAAATATTTATATTATGACAGGCTTATTAAGAAATTAGCATTTAAAATATTAAAAAGAAAAAACTGCATTCCTTTACTGAATCCTAAATCGCACTCTGGTCCTGTTACTGAAGGATGCAACTTTCCGTCCATGGAGCTTTGCGAATCGATCAAACGGGTAAAATGATGACAAATATGGGATAATTGAATGTTGTTACTCGTATGTAATTATATCTTTTTTGTGATATTTTTGGGGGTAAAAATAAATGTTTGAATCCTTTTAAATTACAGAAATGTTTTTTTCCAAAGACCAGGCAATGGCTTCGCCACCCTCACCTACGGGGGAGGTTGTGCTTCGCTACTAAGATTAAAATTTAAGAACCTAAAAAAAGCAGCCATGGTTAAATTTTTAGAAATTTCCTGAACTTCGCCAATTCTAATAATTTTAAAAAGGAACTTTAAACGAAATTTCCCCCCTTTCAAAATATTACGTTGCTAAAATATAGAGTTATAGAAGATATGGAAGATATATAAAAATAAAGTTTAGGAACTTTGGATTTTAAAAAATTTAAAAAATTTCGATACTTATATTTATTTCTAAACTTCACCATTTTTTTATAATATTAAAGAATTATTAGAAATAACTTTGATTCAAATACTCAAAAAAATCTCCTTAAATTATGGAGTTAGTGAAAACCTTGAAAGCATCGCAGCTCTGCACCAAAGTGGCCTGAAATACAAGGAGATAGGTGCTAAGGGTATACGTTTAAGGAGTACCATTTTTAGGATCATTATTGACCTTAAAAATCTTGTTAGAATCCTCTAAAGAAGTTTTATGGATGCAAAAGAGCTTCAAATGAACACCAAGATAACATATTGGGTCAGGACCAAGCTCAAACAATCGGGTTGCCTCCAGTGCCAAATTGCTAATATTGGCAAGAGTCAGGCGTGAACGCTTCAGTTTGCACAATAAGGCGGGCACTTTTCGAACAAGTCTCGAGTGGAGAAGGGTTGCGAAGAAGCCTCATTTCACCAAGAAGAACCTTATTAATAGGCTACACTTTTGTCGGAAATATTAAGGATAGAGTGTTGAAGACTGGGGCAAAGTAATTGTCGTAAAATTAGGCAGTTATCGGCAAATTCTCGATTCCTTCATTTGCTCGGGAAAGGACTACGACAGCCCAAAATAATAATTGGAATTGAATTTCGTTGAGTGCGCGGGGTTTTGTTATTCGAATACTTTAAATATGGTTGGCCGGGATTGGTTTTATTTAATTAGGCTTTGGTGGTTGGGGGACTTAAACAAGAATTGCAAAAATAATCTTTAATTACACAACAAACATATAATACAAATAATTACACTCTCTAGTTATTTATTAATTCAGCAATAGGAAAATTATAAATAATTGCCAATAATTACTCATGCTGCAAGGCTCAATACTCCGAGTACTAACCCGATAGGGTATAGGAAGAAACTAAGAATAGAATCCTAACCTTAGAGGCACAATAATTCACTTTAGGAATCCGAGATGACTTGGGAGGAGACTACTTGACGAGCCTTAGTCGGAGGGCTACCTACCGCCTCGCCTAGGGAAGGAAAGGTGTAAATATCTTACTATTTTTTATTTATTTATTTTTTTGGGGGGGCGTACCACAAGTAGACGCTCGGGGAAGATTCTCCAAGTAGACGCTCAAAAGGGAAAGATTCTCCTGTAGACTCTCGAGGGAAAAACTCTTGTGGGGCTGAGACTGTGCGCTTCTTCTGGACGGGTCTTTCGATCCTGGTGCCGTCGTTCCAAATAAGATCCTAGCTGCGGGCCGGTATGACACCGTGTTCTATCGCTCGAGGATATGCGCCGTCAGTGAATGACTCCAAAGACGTCTCAAAATTTCCGGGCTTGGCTCACTCGGGAGCAACGTAGAGACAGCTCACCAGCAAGGGGGAGGGGGAGGCTCCAAGAGGGTGGGGGACGTCTTCGGGACTTTCCTTTGGGCGGATTCTGACGGAATACTTCCTCGATTAATTTTGTGACGGGGAATATATAGGCATGCGCCGGAACTCCTATATTTGCTAACAGAAGCAATTAAGCCCTTCCTCACCGCCTCGGCATTTATAGCTCGGCGGCGGAGTTTTGATTGTCCAACTTAACCTAGGAAATTCTCGGCTAATCTCGCCGGAAGTTTGCCGATGGGCGTAGGGCATTGCTCTTCTCGATAAGTCTCGTTTCATACGTCTCCTTTAAACAAAATCTTACTCGATCTCTCTTTCTTCAACAGTAATATTTTCTGATGAATCTCACTTCCGCCTATTTGGAGCTTCTGGAATATTCCTGTGTCATGCCCACGGTGAAGCATCCGGTCACTCTCCATGTCTGTGGATGCTTCTCATCTGAAGAAACTGGAACAAAATTTTAGACTAGAAAACTGCTATGAATTCAAAATGGTACCAAAATGTACTTCATCAGCACATTTTCCGAAAGTTCAGGATCAATTTGAGGAATATAAGTGTATTTTTCACCATCATGGAACACCTTGTTACAAAGTAAAATGAATAAAAAAGTTCTTGGCTGAAAATAACGAACTTTTTAGACCTTGGACCGGGAATTCGCCACATTTGAACCCAATGGAGAATTTGTGGGCGTTGATCAAACTAGTGGTTGATAAAACAGAGGTCATCCATTTGTAAGCAGTTGCGGGTGTTTTTGAGGAAAAGGGAGCAATATCAGTCAAGATATCACCACAAATATGGTCTCCAGCATGCCAAAGTGAATTGATGCAGCCCTGAAGAACGAGGAACATTATTTTAAATATTGAGTGTATTTATCAATAAAATGAGTTGGCTTTATTTTTTTCCAAGTCCTTTCGAACTTGTTCAGTTCATTCTCAAGGAATATCGAATTACTTAACAAAGACAGGTTTAAATACCGGATATGAAGTGTGAAGGCATATAGATAAGGTCTAGTTCCGGTAGTTCAAACTGTGAGAAAAGAGTGTAGACATTTAGGTCACAAAGCAATGAGTACATAAATACTCATGCAATTATAAATAGAATGTAATAAACAAAAGAAACAACTAATTTAGTAAATCATGCATTTCTCTGTGAGTTTCTTATATATATATATATATATATATATATATATATATATATATATATATATATATATATATATATATATATGTGTGTGTGTGTGTGTGTGTGTGTGTGCGTGTGTGTGTGAAAAAAACTCACAGAGTGCACGTGAGTCAAAGTTATGCAGATACACCCACAAAGGACAAGTCAAAAACGATTCCGAGCGCTTTCCTCTTTATTCTTAAAGACATTTGCAAGGAACGACAAGAGGCAGGACATACGTTGCCTTAAATAGTGGAGTGGGGAATAGACTACCCACCTTTGTACCCTAATTAGGGGGTACAAAATCCTGAAGCAACTTTATTCGAGATTTTATGTGTGTAGTGATAATAGGGTCTAGCATGAACAAACCAGGGCTAATGTTGAAATTTGGGAACGTGTTAATGGAGATACATTCTAATATATTGTACATATGTAAGAAACGCGCAGATTGTTCACTGTGATTACGTACATTGGCTTGATGATGCTTAACCCGGGCATCTAGTTCTTTCCCGGTTTTTCCATAATAACATTTTGGGCAGTTGTTGTAGCCTATCGAATAAACAATTGCAGGTCAAGAGGGTGCATTTTTGACAAGGATGCGATAAATAGTATTCTCATACTTAAAAATTTCATTTATGTTTAGAGGCCTAAGTAAACGAGGTAATTTAATGAAAATATGGTTATAGAGTAAAACTAATGAATTTTGAGCTTGAAATTTATGGATATTAACATTAGTTTGATAATAGGAACGCTTAGTGAACTTATAACAATTGTCGAGAAGTGCACAGGGTAGCACAAATTTATCCCTATTTTATATATTCTATCGACTTCTTTGTCTAGGTATTCTGGTGAGACAATTCTAAGGACACGCAAAAACATAGAGGAGAAAATGCTTTGATGTTATTATGGTGGTTATAATAAAAATATATATAAGAGTCTATGGCTGTGGGTCTTTTATATATTTCATATTTGAAACAAGGGACCTAAGGTGTTAATTTTAGTGAGAAATGTATTAATATTTAAATTATTAGAAGAAAGGCAAAGAATCTCTTTAACATAATGCATCCAAGTTATAGTGGTTTCATTAATTTGGGGACGTATTCTAGATTTGACGAATTCCATGTATAGGTTGGTGAGTACGGGGGACAAACAATTCCCAATTGCAATTCCAAAGGTTTGGCGATAAAATTTTCCATTAAAGGTAAATTGGCAATTTTTTATGAAAAGAGTAATGAGGGTAGAAGTGGGTATAGGGAGAGCAACTGTGTCGAGTAGGAATTTAAGGAAATTCAAGAGATCGGGTAAGGGAACTTTAGTAAAGAAGGAACAAACATCGAAACTAACCAGACTATAATTGTTAGAGTAGGGGAGCTCATTATGTTTACTAATGAGGTGCATATTATTGATAATATGTGAACTGGAAATGGTCCCAACCAAAGGGCTTAAGAGAGAGGCTAACCCTTTGATAGAGCATAGGAAACACACCCAACAGAGCTAATTATGGGGAGCATTTCGTTATTAGGTTTATGGGTTTTAATCACACCATAAAGGTAGCTAAGGGAAGCATTTGAAGATTTGAAGATTTGCTAATAAGATCAGGGGATCCTTTGTGGGTGTATCTGCATAACTTTGACTCACGTGCACTGTGAGCTTTTTTTCATCCTGAATCTCATGCGTCCCTTCAACTACACTTTAATCCTTTACAACTTCTTCGTGGCTCACCCTTCCCTGAAACCAATATATGGAGGCTACAAAACTGTATTACTTCAGGCTCACTCATTAAAAAATCAACTTAAATTTCTACGTCTCTGCTACGAAGAAAAGGTCATACTACGCTCCCTTTGCGGACGAAAATATAAGGTGATAAGTGGCTTTCCTTTTGACTAAACAGAAGAAAGAATCCTCTAGAAACAGATCGCCATCGCAAACGTGCAGGTTCAGCAAGCGTTCGCCAATCTTATAGTAAGCCGTCGCACCTTCTCTGATAATATCCCCAGCATATGGCTAAACCCCCTATGTGTTGGATTTTTTACAAGTTAAGAATAAGCTGCCTAAACAGAAAAAATAGACACTCCACCAAGTTACAACGCCTCATTTCAAACAGTGAATAGACAAAAAATAGCTCCTCTAACCCTGTCATTAACCTTTCGACACAAGAGTTTGATGCTGATACGTACAGCGCATTAGGTTATGGGCTTAAATTTTCTCTCCTATCCTCCCTAAATGGTGTTAAAATTGCCAACGCATTAGCAGTTAGAAAAATCTAGTGACGTGTCCCGTAATGATATTTCCATTGCTAAAGGTTATTTTTTTAATTGCTTAAGCCATGTGAACAATAATTTTCCTGTTAGGTTTCAAAAAGCGATAAGTTCCCTTTGTAGTAATAAGAACATTCGTGTTTGTAAGGCCAATAAATCTACGAACGTTTTACTAATTGACAAATCCCTATATTTAGATAAGATGAATATCTTACTTTCGGACACCTCCACTTGTGAGACCCTTAGAAGGAATCCTAATGACCAGGAAAACAGAGAATATCACTCAACTGTTCGTTCTCAACTTAAACGATCTCCTGACCTCATTAGCAAATTTAAATCTTCATGCTTCTCTTCCATCTCTTTATGGTGTTATTAAAACCCATAAACCTGATAACCCAATGTGCCTTATAATTAAATTAGTTATGTTGGATTTGCTGGCAATTCTATGATCGAAACAACATAAGTATTTCAAATTTCGTTAGAATCGGCCGAATAGTTATGATGTTATGGCCAAAACAAAATCATTCCCGGGTGAACTTTGGAAGGACTTTGACAATTATATCATTCGAAAGAGAATGTAAAACAACATATGTGTTTCAAATTTCGTTAGAATCAGCTGAATAATTACATGCGACAAAAAAAACATGAGTTTTTGAGTCTTGTAATAAGAAGAAATCAACCTAACCTAGCTAAAGATATCGAAGCCCGCATCCAAAACACAATTAAAATAGCTTTAATCATGTGCACCTAGAGCAATTCCTATATAAATAGTCTAAAGGAAATCGGATCGTCGGCCATTTTGTTTTTTCTTTGAGTATGTAAACGTTCCCCCCCCCCCCCTTCGGGTTTGGGCGCTTAAAACGAGAAATTATTTTGAAATGATTGTGAGCGGCTATTGTTATTTTATAAGATTAGTTATATATTTTGCTTAGTCACTTTGGTGTTTTTTGGGGGGAGGGTGGGGGTTATTTAATCGTTTATGAGGATGTTGAAATAATTTTAGGGATTTGTAGACTAATGTCTAAAATTATATGGCAATCGTTATGAGCGGCGCTAATTTATAATAGGTTCTTTCCTTTTTTTTGTTTAGTCACGTTTGCAGTATTTGTATTTAGTTGGGTACTTAATCATATTCCACCTCGGTTGTACTAGTAAAATAAACCCATGGATTGTAAAAATAATAGGGAAAACTATTTGAACACTGCTATGAGCGGCTTTTTTAATTTTTTTTAGAGGTTATTCCGTATTTTCTGCTTAGTCACGTTTGTTTACATTGCGATGGGCGACCCTTTTCCGCTTTCGTGATGCATTTTGGGGCTATTTCCCCGTTTTCCCCAGCGTTTTTGCTAATGAATCAGATCCATGGATGTTTCAGTTGATTTATTTGAGTGATATTCCGGACCTCAGACCGGTTCTTAAAGAAAAAATTTAGCTTTTGCAGAAATTAGTTCCGTTTTCTTTGAAGGCTCTGATGTGATGTCAGGACCTTAAAACCCGGAAGAAATATACAGACTTTGGCGAAACGTAAGAGAACTTTGGCAATTATATCATGTGAAGAAGAATGTAAAACAACATAAGTGTTTCAAATTTGGTTAGAATCGGCCTAATAGTTACAATGTTAATACACAAAAACAAAACAAAGCAAAACGACGACCGACCGACTGAAATAGAGATGTAGAGTCGTTCTCGACTAGACTTGCACACGACTAAAAATTCAGTTGATCTTTGCAATATGTTAGCCAATATGAGTGTAACATCAGATCTGAGATTAGTCAGTTTTGATGTTGCCTCATTATTCATTAAAGTGCCTGTTGATGCCTTATTCGATTTCCTAGCCGGAATTCTAAACTCATGACTTGCCTTTATATAAAGGGTGTTACAATAACTTGGACCGAATTTAAATGTGAGTTAAGTCTAAGCGTCTAATGATTTTTTTTCTTTTTCTTTCAGATTTAACAACTTTAGTCTTTGGCAATTTTTACCATGGTAAGATTAATAATCGAACAACTGTTAAAGTTATCGAAGCATATTTCGAAAATGGACGTTCAAACAGAAATGCATTTCGAGCACTTCGCGATTTTTTTGGTCAACATAATCGACCAACCGAGAGTGCAATTGGGAAAATTGTTCGTAAATTCAAACAAACGTGGTGGGTGACAGATATGAAAATGCCATTGCGTGCTCGTTTACGTCGTTCATCTAAAAACATTGCTGCAGTGCGCGAGAATGTGGCCGAAGATCCAGACATTTCTATTTGTCATCGTGCGCAGGAATTGAACTTCTCCACAACAACGTTACATCGAATTTTGACAAAAGATTTGTTTCTACACGCTTACAAAATTCAATTGACACAAGAACTGAAGACTGCTGACCATTTGAAGCGCCGTACATTCGTCAATTGGGTGCACGAGCAAAGACAAGCCGATGATTATTTTTCGCAAAAAAATCATCTTTAGTGATGAAGTCTATTTTCATCTTGGTGGATTCGTTAATAAGCAGAATTGTTGCATTTGGACTAGTGAAAATCCCAGAAAGATTGCTGAAAAGCCACTGCATCCACAAAAGGTCACTGTTTGGTGTGCATTTTTTGCTAGCGGAATCATTGGGCCGTATTTCTTCGAAAATTATGCCGGGAATTCTGTTAGGGTGACAGGCGAGCGATAGCGTGCCATGATAACCAACTTTTTATGGCCTGAATTGAATTCTATGGATGTCGAAGATTTGTGGTTTTAATAGGACGGCGCTACATGCCACACAACCAATGCAACAATGGCTTTATTGAATGAGAAGTTCCCAGGTCGCATCATCTTTCGAAACAGCGAGGTCAATTGGCCACCACGATCGTGTGACTTGACGCCTTTAGATTTCTTCCTTTGAGGTCATCTCAAAGGTAAGGTCTATGCCAACAAGCTAACAACAATTAAACAGCTGAAGGATGAGATAATAAGGCATATTGGTGATACCGAGGAGCAACTATGCAGAGACGTCATCAAAAATTTTGACCATCGAGTGGAGGTGTGCCGCTGAAGCCTTGGCGGATATTTAGGCGATATTATTTTTCACACATAATTGCCATGACTCAACTAACATGATCCAATAGTGAAATCAAAAAATTTTCACCAATAACACTTTTATTTACTGTTAACTTCGATCCGTCTTAACTGAACATCCGTTATATCTAAGTAAAAGAACTCAATGGCGAGTTATGGTATATGGTAGTGAAACCACTGTACAGGAGCCAAAAGTTTAATTTACGAGACTAGTTTCAGTATGTAGTTTATCATATCCTCTTTATTCGTATACTGAGAATGCAATTGTTAAAAAAGTCTATAACTAGCGTAGAGAAAAGAAAATAACTAAAAGAAAAAAACATAAAGAAACACAAAACTAAGGAAAAAGGTCATTAAACATCGTAAACAGCTTAATCAACGATCTTAGACTTACAGCCCCTGATTAATATGAAAGTACTGTTCATATTTAAGGAGTATAACCGTCAAATAATTGGAGAAAAATACGTGACTTTTCTGTATGTAAAAAACTGATACTTTCTACCAACGAAGTAAAAAAGTAAATTTAGCATTTAAACTTAGACAAATCAAAATAATTTTGAATCTTTATTTGATCAGGAGTGAAAACCTGAAGGAGCTAAATTATTTAATATATTAAATTGGGATAATGTCTTTCAAAGACGAAATTAATTTAGGAAGTTTAAGGCCCAAAGGCTTGTCGTAGGTCAGGTATGAGCTCCCTGACCTTTGCTTACTTCCCTGGTTTCAGGGAAATGAGGCGACAAGCAGGCGCGGGGAAATGCTCCTTTTTAGCGTGGATAACAATGAAATTATATACGAGTGCTTATTCTACCTTTGGCAATTTCAGTCAAATAGCTATGTAGTTCTGGGAATCATACAGGAAAACAAAAAAATAATATTTACTACTATACAAACAATAAAATTTAACAACAAAGAAGACAATATAGGAAATACACCAGACTAATTGGAAGGCAAAATTGATTTAAATGGATATTTCTCAATCGAGGAAGGGGTTCAATCGCAATGAAATTTAAGTAACAATTGAACATTTATTATGAAAAAAGGATGGGTCACTGTCCAGTTTTAAAGTTATCTTATGGTGGTCCTTTTCTACGAATTTAAGGATGAGTATTTTTTTAATTCCTGACACGAACACTGCCAGTTTGCATGAATAATTGATTTCTATCCACAGCAAGCATTTCTACTGTTTATTTTAGGTACCAATCCTTGGTACATTAGGCTTTTTATTATCAACAAAAGAACCAATATTGATCCATGAGTTTAGCGTGAGTATCGCTATTGTCTTCAAGTAGGAACATAACATTTTCCAAATAATATTCAAAGACCCTCTTTTTAAAGTAAGACTTTCAGTGTTATTCAAACAGCAATACTCACTAAAACACCATATATCTAGGTTCGTCCTTTTCCTTTCTCTTTTCGCCTCCTGTTTGAAGAATTCGTTCTTAAAAGCTATTTGTCAACCTTTAATCTGATGTATTATTCTATTTAATAAATATTGATTTCATTCTCTTTTCACTCTCTTACCATTACATTATTTTATTGTAGTTTTACAGACTCGTCGGCGGTTCCTATCGTCTTAGAAAGCAATTGGTTGCATCCATGCTGATATTTTCCAGTTGGTTTAAATTTTCCTATAAATCACAAATGTGTTTTTTTCCCAAAATCAAGGACAAGTCGGAAGTTTGAAATTTCCGCCGAAATGATGTGTAGCCAGAAAAATGACGCGCAAACATCACCTCGTAAATTTGTGTGGCTCATTTACTTTCGCGGAGGGCAGAAAGAGAAAGTGGGATCTAAGAGATTTGGAAATGAGAACCTTACAAATGTTTTTCTCTTTTTTTTACTTTAGAGTTCTCCTTCCGGACGCTATAAAAATGAAGAAACTAAAAGAAACAAAGAGAAAAAACAACTACAACAAAAGAACCGCGATGAAACAATAAGGATTGCATGCTTTACTTTTTCGAAGTTATGTCAATTATTAAATCAAAAGTGGAAATATTTATTTACATAAATCCCAGTGGTATATATATATGAAATGGATGCTAGGTTCGAGAATATTACTTTATTATCATCTTCATTCGAAAATATACAAAATATAAAATAGGCATTATTTCTGTATTTCCACACCTTGTATTTTCGAATATCTTGGCTCTTTTCCTTTAATCATTTAACTATTCACTTTATTTTCTTCTTTACCCCTCTGTCTTTCATTTTACAATATTTGTCCTTACTGATTTAACATAACCTCCTAATAAACAAGTTTTTTTTTTAAATCGCCTTAAAATTACTAAAACATGATTTTTGTGTTCATCCACATACATATAATAATAAAAGATGAAAGAAAAGGTAGCAAAAGAAGAACGAAAGAAAACGTGAAGGTCTGGTACACCAAGCGACTTTTGTTATTTCTAGGAAGTTAACTTTGCTAAAGTCAGTTTTCATCTATGTCTAGTCTCAAACGATGTTTTTTTTCTTTGATTTGTTTTCTTGGTTACGAACGGCTTTGGAGTCATATTTCGAATGGTAGAAAGTTTGTTTAATCTAAATCTTGTTTCTCTCAAGACAGCAAAAGCCCCAGCAGGATATAAAATGGCTTTGCTGCTAGAATGAGCGTAGCTAATTTGGTTCACGTGAGATAGATGTCTTGTGGTGGGAGCTCGAAACTCTAGTTGAACCGTTTTGTTTCTTTGCTCAATGCCATTTCCTTCTATTTTCTTCAACTATTTTGAAATTTGCAAAGACCCACCTTTACCTAATTCCTTCACGATATAATTCTTTTATTTTCTGGAAAGCTTCTTTTTCATGAAAAAGATGTTTGGACTGTCGTTATAATCGAATATAAACTTTGTAATTCCTGAAATAATTAGTTTGATTAATTATCTACTGAATTCTTCTTAAAACAAACGTTTCATAAAACTTTTCAGGAAAATGATAATATTCTAAAGTATTGAATATAAACTAATGAGAATTTAGGGTAGGTGAGGTTAGGTTGCTTCAGGTGAATAAAATATATTGAAATAATTTAGTTTTCTGAGGCTAGGTCAGGTTAGGTCTCCTCTGTGAGTATCTGCATTATCACGTGACTACGTCACCCGACATTCTCTCCCCAACTATCCTTTCTAAGGTCCTCTAACTAGATTTAACAGATCAATAGAAGGCCTCCCGCCAGAGAAATAGATACATACGATGTAGACAGACAAGTAAGTAGACAATAAATAAAACAACTAAAATAAACATAAAAATCTGTGAATAAACGAAACTAGTATTTCACTCCATGTAAAAATGTCGTCATCGATGGGAAGATGGATTCAAAGGGGACAGTGTGCTATGTGCCACATTTCATGCATACAATACTAAAGCGTTAGTATCTCAATTTTCAATTTCCACCTTTGATTCAGAGCAAATATGCCTATTTAGTTAGCATGGCGGTTCTCTTTTTACCTATACAGACACAAAGGTGATGGGAGAAGACAAAATATGACCTAATATTTGCATTTCATATAATAAGATTCTACACGTATATCCCAGAAGTCTGTCTCTTTAATCTCGCAGGCAGGATGCAGGTTGGCTTCTGGTCATAAGAACGCCGTCATATAATGTGTCATCTCATTCTCAATTCCCTTATTATTTTCCTTTCCCTGGTACATTTATGGCTTCTATAGGCAATTTTGTCGCGAAGAAAATCAGTTTATGGGAAATCGAAAAGCTTTAGCCATGCGAACACGCCCTATTGAGGACGTTTCCCTATTTACCCGTCAAATACATTTCGTTCACGAGCGTTCAAAAAAGAGGAAAATGACACGGAAAGGAATATGATTGCCATAAATCTGTTTTGTCTTACTATTTGTTATATATATATATATATATATATATATATATATATTGAATATACATTTACCTTCGTGTCTCTAGGCGAAGAAAATGAATGATCATTTTTCTTGTGCGGAAGTATGATCAAAAGATTAGGTAGGAGCCTTCTGCAATCACTTGATTTTCGAGATTTTAGAAGCTCGAATAGGGATGATATCCACTTTTATAATTGGTGATCAGTTTGATATGAATAAACAAGAAAAATAACTTCTCAACCTCTGGCCATGTAGCGAAAGTGCGTTTGCTCTGCTTTGTCTTTTGCTCCAATTTCCCATATCGTTTTTCCTAAAAGGCACAATTTTTAAGTATCATTCATATTGTTTTTGCATAGTTATTACGCTTGGACTCATAGGATCTTCTACATATTTTCTTCCCTATCTTCCCTGGGGTATGGTTAGAACTGGCATATTGAGAAACGAATTTCTCAATCTGCTGAATAATCTTAAATATATTTTCGATCCTAGAACAGTTTTAGCTTCCACAATTTACAAACGCACAGATCTCTTTCACAAATATTAAGCTAATTAAATTTTCATGGTAATATCCTCTAAAGATTCCATAATCATATAACTGACAAACTAAATTACAACCATTCTACTTCTTCCCGTAACGATTTCATTTAATCGACTTTTTCTCATGGTAGTTACGGGCGTTGGATATTTTTTACTATCATTATTTAACTTTAATCTTCGTAGAGGAATTCTGATTTTCTAGTTGATTTTTATTCTCTTCTCTCTTCTCTTCTCTTCTTTTCTTTAACCACAAGCAGTCTCATCTCTGCTAAGCCCTTATAACTCCAAAAGGAAAGAATCTTTCTAAAATCCTAGACCAATAAAGAATCTCATGAAATAGTCCTATTTTCTGTAGATCATAATGTTGATATTGAACTCAAACCTGTTATTATTTGACTTTTTTAAAGACTCAAGGCAAAATGGCAGTAGCTCTCCTTTTGAATACTTTTGTCGTAATAGGAAGCACCCCAGACCTTGACACCAAATATTTATGTCGTGGTATAGGAAGGAACGAGTGATGGGAGGAGTTGGTACTTATAGGTTGTTTACGTACTACACAAAAAACCTCCGTGATTAATGTTATATCTCTTTACGAGTGCTATATATGATTGATTATTATTATTATTATTATTATCTTGATTATTGACTTCTTTAAACTTTGAGGGTTCCTTGTGCCGTACTTAACGATTCGAGGATAGAATAAAAAAATTTATTACAACAAACTAAAACTTTAATTGAAACAAAAAAATGAATTAAACATGAACCAAAGAAATAGTGCACACTAAATACACTGAAATGACTACAATCAATTTTAAGTAAGGCTTTCTAAATTGACCTCTCAAAGTTATAGTGACTGTTGACCTACCACTCACTTCAATATAAAAAACAAATTGCTAAAGGCCTTTATCGGATGGATACCGGAGTTTAAATACCTTTGGGGGATCTCTCTTGAAACGGGTATGAGTCTGACCTTGAACTCAATGAGCTACGTTACCTCAGGAATCTTTTCTGGATGACATGTACCGCTCGTCCATATGATTGGTGGCGGACGAAATAGAGTTAAAGCCACAAAAGACTTTGGCGAGCGTGGCCGAGGGGGGGAGGAATCCACACGCTTTTAGCAAGAAATGATATCACCACCAGATTGTGAAAGAATGTTCCTTTAACCCAACCTAACCTAACCTAACCAGATTGTGAAAGAATGTTCCTTTCTCCTCTTCAGATTACTCTGAGGAATAATTCGCACTGGCTAGCGATGAGCCAGGTGGGAATCCTTTGACTCAGGGGAGTGCTGAGGGGAGTTCACTCGGGGTTCTTCCTCAAGGGCAAGGTCTATCTCTGTGCTTTGGGATGCACCATGATAGGAGGGAGGGGGGGGTCCTCTGACGAGAGTAAATTACACTTGATTCTTAAATCAAGTTAACTTAAAGTTCAGTGTGACCACCGGGAACCAGCTCGAGGATAAGCTTCTTCTTTTTAGTTCCAGTCTTCCTCAAGGGCAAGGCCTATCTCGGTGCTTTGTGATACACCAGGATAGAGGGAGGGGGGCTATGACGAGAATAAATTGAACTTGGACAAGTTAACTCAAAGTTCGGTTTGTAAACCAGGAACTAGCTAGAGGATGAGCTGTTTCTTAGTCCCTTCTCTTGGTAGCCCGGCCTCTTGCTGGAGACTTCGTAGCCTTGCTGACTCACGTATTCTACCCCGTTTTTCCTAGGTTTTGGGATATATATGATGGAAGGTTCTTCCTACAACAGTTTTTCTCAGGGCGTCTTACCTCTGGTCCTGAAAGACCTTCGGGCTTGAGGGAGACGTGTCTCCACTTTTGCACTTGAGGTGAAATGGAATACTTACTCTTAGGGGAGATCTTGCAGTTTTAACCGTTCTGGTTTTCATCGAGGCGAGGGACAAGGTCGCTGTGGTCGAGTTTGAGCCGTCGCGTCTAGACGGCCAGCCTGTTTGTTTTCAACGTTCTGTGCCTCAACTGAGAGAGGAAGGAGAGGGTCGATTCCCCTACACCTTTAAACCTGTATGTAGTCTTTATATTATGTACTACTCTTGGTTTAGGTATAATAAGCCTTTCCAACTCTGCAACTAGGGTTGGTTAGTTTTGCTAGTTTAATTTTACTTATTCTTTGTTTTCTAACTTTTCTTCTCCAACTAATTACTTCTCTCTTCATTACACGAAGGAACGGAAGGATGCAAGGAGAGCCACACGTCGTACTGGTTACTAAAGACCCAAGTTAGCTAGTCGCTCTATGTACCTTCCACTCATTTTCAATCTTCCTAACAATAACACTTTCTTACGAACGTTTTTAACAAATAATTATTTTAAGATTATTAACTTTTAATCTATTTTAAGATAAACATTAATATTTTGTCTCTGATTATTCTCCCACTGAGTTTGAGTTTTGGTATTTGTTATCTCAGTTTCAATTCTTCGCCACTTAAAAAAACTATATCAGGCGAAAGTTAAAAATGGTGGTTGAAAAACATTATACGTTAGTTTCCTCTCAATTTTGAATGCGCGGAACTTAATGGACTGTACTGTGTCACAATAGTAAAGCAGATTCTAGATGAAAGAAAATGAATTAATAACGACATGGAATTGTAAGATGGGTTCACGGGAAGTGTGATATAGGTTCACGGGAATTTTTGAGGCGCTAAGGCGCGGCAGCTATTAATTCTGGGCTATCATCACTTATCTTCTTTGTCATGAAGCCTGATCTTTGGCATGTACATAGAGAGGGGAGAGGAGATGGAAACTCCAGTCCAGGTACTTATGTAACCTGAACAGACAGCGTGCCCTCATTATAATGCTGATAATTATCAGCATGTTTGTTCCCCAACAACCCCCAGATGCTTAGGATCACAACAGATGATACTCTTGACATCCCTTTGAAACTCAGAAACCATGGAGTAATTGGAAACTGAAGACGTGGAGATTCAAATGCTTCGAGGTTGTCACTTAAAATTTTCTGTATTTGTTCAATTTTGAAAATTGTTTTCCAAACTGGGTAAAGCAAGTAATATGCAGGTCCGAGTCGGGTTGATAAGTAAGACGATATAAGAAGTGCACGACCTTGGTGATGGTAAAAAAAAACGGGCGCTTGTACATAACAAAGCTCTCGGACTCTATTACCTCGAGAGGAAATGTTGCTTTTTCGCGAGTCGTCCATTGCACTTCATTAAATGTTTTTAATTGCACTTCTTTAAGAGGGTGGAATATTTACTAACGATAATTTACCTGCTACAATTAAAGCCTGGAAGAACGGCTTGTCCTGCCAGCTCCAGTGCCCCCATGATAAACTGTTGTTTTCTCTCAGGTCGTCCGATACACTTCTTTTAAATCTTTTACAAAACAGTATTATTCATTTCATCCAAGTCTTCTCCTATCGCCTGCGAGGGTGTAAATGGTGCAGCAGGGGTAATGCACACCCTCTTCAGCCACAATCCCCCCCCCCCTCATAAAAAAAATCGGTTCAATCTCTTGGCTCTTCTATTGTAAATATTTTCTAACGCCTTCTTTCATTCTCCCTACATCTTTTCTTACCCACTCGAATGGAGTGCATGGTGTAACATAGGTAATGTCCCTGGTACTACTCTAACCTGCACGAAGGGCACCACTCCACTTACTTAGTGTCCAACGAGAAACTGTTTCACGACCTCGCGTGATCCGTTACACCTCTTTTTAAACTTCCCATTACCGTTTCATTCTTCCAACAGCTTCTCCTATCCCCCGTAATGGGGCGAATGAGGTTGTAGTGGTATTCCCCTACGTCAAGTGAAACCTGAAGGAACTGCACGCTCTCACGACCCCAGGGCCCATGAAAACCTGGCGCTCTCTCGCTAGTCATCTTTCACACCTCTTCGAAAATCTCATACGAACTAATTCATTCCTCCTAAGTCATTTCTTAGGCTTCTTAATAGAGTATAAAAGGTAATGCCCCTGATGTAACTGAAGGCGGACAAACGGCGCGCCCACCTGACCTCAATGCCCCACAAGGTATAATGCACTCCATCGGGTAGTCTGTGTCTGGTCATTTTTGATCAACCACTATTTTTACATTTTCCCTGCGTCTTCTCTTATCCCACGTAATGGAGTGGATTATGTAGTAAGTATAATGCTCCTGCTATAACTTGAATCTTGAGCAACGGCACTCCTTCAAGACCCCAGTTTCCCAAAAGGTAATTTGGCTTTCTTAAATTTTCTGTTGCACTTTTCAAATCTTCCCCTTCCTTATTCATCCTTCTTCTCTTATCCCAATTAATGAAGTAGATGGAATACAAAGGAAATCATCCTGCTTCACCTAAACCGTGAGAGAACGTGAATCCTTCACCACCCCGGAGCCGCTTACAGCTAGGATATGGAACTCTTTGCCTCCCTCCCCCCTCCCACCTTTTGTTTTTCCTGAATCTTGTAACCTACCTCTTTATAAGAGGCTGGCCCGCCATAACTTGAGGAGATTAGTCTATTAATACATCTTTTCCTTGTTTTTTCTTCTTTTCTTATTCTATTTTTGTTGGGATTTTTTTCCTTTACTCAGAATCTGAGCTTGATTTGGGCATTTCTTACCCGTTTAATCTTCTCCCAATATCTTATCTATTCTCCCTACGTCTTCCATCCCCCTTAAGAAGGTGTATGAGCTAAGAGTGGTAATGCCCGTACTACTACTAAAACTTGCAGGCGCTTTGCGCCTTTCCGGCAACATTACCCCAAAAGAAACTTCTCCTCTCTCTCTCGGGTCGTCTGATTTACCTTTATAAATCTCTCACTATTTTTTTTTATTCTCTCTAAAGGGTTGCATGGAGTAACGGAGGTAGTTCCCGTGGTGCACATGAAACAGAGGTCGACCTCGGATCCAGTGACTTAGGAGTAAATGGTCTTCTCTCTCGAGTCGTCCATTGCATTACTTTTAAATATCCCCCTTTCTATTTTATTCTTCCTTCATCTTTTCCTCTTTCCCGAAATTGTGTGAATAATGTTTTAGTTGTAGCAACCCTTTTATATCTGAAACCTGGAGAAATGGTACGATCTCCCAATGACAGCATGACCCATCAGAAGCTGCTGCTGCTTTACCTTGGCTCTTCCATTAAACTTCCTGTAAACCTCCCACTACCATTACCATCCTTACTACCTCATTAATTATCGCCCATAAGGAAGGCGGGTATTGTGTGGCACGATGTTCTCCCAGATTATGATATTCAACCAAAAAGTGGATGCAGTCTGGGGTAAACAAGAAGTATTCACTTAAAGTTTCAAGGGGACGCTCCATCAGATGACTGCTTCCCGCACTTGTGTGTCCAAATCGGAGGCGAGAGAAAAAAAAAGACTTGATAGCGTAGAAACTTGAGGGAAAGATCCACGGTAAAAGTCGGGGGTGCAATAGCACGTAACTTCAAATTCCCATGAGCCTTCTCCCGTTTACTTTGCTAGACATGCACAAAGATGAAACTGATCACTGCCATATTATCAGTGTGATAAAGATTGAAACTTTGCTTCTGTTGTTCAGGCTGTGCAGAAAGCCTAGCTCCATATACAGTGCAATCGTTTCCATGAACATATACGTGTCCCGTAGGCCAGCAGAAGATGTCCTCACCTACCTTGCGATTGGGAACCTCCATGACGTCATGGGTACTGAAAAATGTTAATTAGAGGTTGATATGCCTCCAACGGCACGTAGCGAGCTGTGTGAGTCGCTATTAATTACAAAACTGTCTCCAAACCGGGCATGATAGAAAATCTCTTGTATGGAGCATTATATGGCAACAATTTCTGCAGTGACTAAAAAGATAACTATCAAAAATTCCCGCCGGTTTTAAATAAATGGAGGTAATAGAGAAACCAGATTACTCTTCGGACTTTGGAGACATCTGTTTATATCAGTATGGCTACGCTGTTACAACATAAATCGTCCAAGAAATACTAACGCAATACATTCAGTTCAATTGAAGGTTTGGGAGCACATGTGTATGAAATATCGTTTAAAGGTGTTTATTCTACTAGATACTGTCGTTTTATAGAATGAAACTATTGGCTTAACCGTTCTAAGTGTTACATCGAACTCCCTTAGGTGTTTTCTTGTCCTGAAGCCGAAGGTTTTGTGGATTTGCTCAGTTTCTCAGCAGCATAAGCATCCTCGTAATAGTCGGTATCAGAAATGCTAACATTTGGTGATTCGTAAAGAATCTGAGCAAGCATGTACAAGCGAATAATGAATGCACTTTGCACATTGTAGAGCGTATGGCATCTCTCTTGGGGAACTCCGTACACCTTAGTATCTTCCTTAGACTTTTTCTTCACACAGCTTAGAGAAGAATATTGAACGTACTTTAGGGATGCAGAATCCTTATCAAAAGTCGTAGAAAAACCGTTTAATAAGATCCAATTCTTGGTGCAGTGTCGGCAACAACAACCTGTGGTCTACCATTGGCTCACACATGAATTTGTTCCTCCCTACCCAGAACTCGGGTAGTTGTAGCGGGCGATGTTTGTGGTAATGCTCTATGGTATCGCTGCTAGCACAAATGAAAAAATAAAAGATACTTGGTAAATTCGCATTAGAGACTAATCAGGAATGCTTCCATTTTTAAACATCTGACAAACTCTCAGCCATAATCATCATGATTCAAGGAGTCTAGCAATTTCTTGACGTTTTTGTAAACTTCTTTGAGCTCCACTGACTGAGACAGCCAGGGTAAGAGACGGATACTTTTTCCCTTATGGGGCAGCCAAGATTCGGGAGTTTTGGGTGAACTGTAAATGGAGAGGTGCCACTCGTTCCTGTTACAGGCAATTGCAATTATTCTAACATACTGGTCATATTGCTTACTAGAATCAGAAGCCATCGTGACGGGTAAGGAAGCTTAAAATAAATGTAAGTGACGCTTCCTCTGATTTTCGACTTTCTCACTTTCGTCTAATAAGTTCCACTAATTGACACTCAACGTAAAAAAAGCTCGATTTTGGACTTTGTGAAATCACGATCACTGGTTAAGTCTTTGAAGTCTTTTTTAGTTTGGGTACTCTCGGTTTCGCTCCTCTTTTTCACCTTTCCGGTTTCTCTCTCTCCAGAAAACTTTGGACAGAAAACTCAAGGTTGTTTAGTACCGCGACGATGTATGATAAAAGATCCGAATACATCAGAGTAGATGCCAGATCGATGTTTGGAATGGTCCACCATGCAGAAGTATCAATTGATTGAGTGTTCAGTGGGATCCTGCCCAATACTAAAGAAAGCGAACTTAATTGTTCTTTATTTCCCTCTGCAACAGAACAAAAAAAAATTATCGTGTAAAAATATATTTCATCCATGACTAATATGTAACTCACAAAATACGCGATATCTGATATATTTTTCTATAACATTGGAAACTAATAAAATTTAAATTAAAAACAATATTTAAATTTTTAAAATTCTAAAAGTTTCAGAATATAAATTTCTACGTATGAAAAGCTACAATGCGTTTATGAAGATCTTCACAAATTCACATTTAGTTTAGAATATTCTAGATATTTGGAAACAAATCAGGATTAGTTTTTAATGATGCATTTTCAGATGTAACCATTTATATAATGTGTTATAATGATGATGGACTCCGTAATTCTCCTTTCAATATAATTGTTTGATTTATAAGTGATTTTTGAATGGTTAAAATCAATTCTATGGTCGTGCGTATGCGTGTGCGTAAAGAGACTTGACGAATTGCGGAATCAAGTGAATTAAGATCTGGAAAATTGACTAAGCAAAAAGAAGCAGATTTTGCTGCAAAGGGACTTTACACACTCTTGAGGATCCTGTGAATGTTACACAGCCTGGTCCGGGGAAACTGGATGCAGCACAGGAGATCCGTGCTACGGATGCTCGGAAATAGGTTTCTAACTCAAAGAACGACACAATGGGTACCATCCGCCAAAGACTCGGGTAAAGGTGGAAAGCCCGACTCAGGTTGCTCCAAGGAATTTTAGTTTAAAGGGGGAAAACTCGACGCAGGTTGCTTCAAAGGAAATTTGTGTAAAATAGGAGAGCCAAAAAAGGTTCTGCTCCAAATATCTTATTGTAATGTAGGAAAGCCAAGTGAAGGTAAGGGCGAAGGCGAATGCTTCACCCCTTCCAGGGGTTTGTTGGTCTCTTAGCCAGTGGTGACCGGTGAACCGCTGTGTGATAAGACAGTAATCATAATGCCCTCACTTAGAGTGAGGGCAGTGGTCGGGCATTCTGAGACCATAATACCTCGCCCTCGCACGATTTAGGTTTAACTCCCATGCGTACAGGAATTGTTCATCCGAATAAAAGAAAATGTTTCCCTGAAAAATGAATGTGTTTGATTGTCTACTTATCTATTTGTGCCACTTCCTCATACTTTTAGCAAGGTTAATTAATCTCTCTCAAGCGATAAATTTATCCTCCCATTTCGTTTTGGTCTCTAATTCCATTCTCTTCCCTTACTTTATGGAAGATTCAACATGGATCAGTGTTCTACCTCTTGAAGTTTTATTCGCATATTCTTTTGTTTTACTCTTTTCTCGCCTGTTTCTCGTTCTTTGAATGACATATGTTCGTCCAATTGCTTTATTTTGTTGATATTCCTTTTGTCTAAAAGGAACTACAGGTTTTCTCAATTTCTATATAGGATTTAAGTTTATTTTACATTTTGGAGAGGTTCCTATTTCTGTTTTAAAGGAGCCCCAGCGTGAGCATTGTCTCATTCATTTGTCTCCTTTTGTTTGTTCTTACCAGCTATAAACCCAATTATCTTTGTTTATTCTTTGTTTCCAAAACGAATTGTTTTCTTTTTTTATTATTCCTATGAACACATTTGTTGTTAATTAATTTTTCCGCACCAATTTCATATTTGTTTTTCCTTTTTGCCTTTGTTTCGTCTATTCTAGTTATACCGGATATTGCAAAAGTCATGTTTCACTCGTTACGACGTTTTCAACAAAGGACACAATGATAGTTTCGATGCAGTTAGACGAGTTTTTATTGTTTTAACATATAAATATATGTTTAAATTGTAATACTAATCAATTTTGCAGCCTTTAGCAGCGATCACGCACTCAAAGCGAGACATGAAGGTAGGACGTTGCGGGCGAAGTCCATCGCCATGTTGACCAACACGTGGATGACAGAGAAATTCAGCTCGTCGACGTTGCTGCGGCAGACATTGCAGGCCTTGCCCTCGATACGCGCCCACAGGCTATAGTCGAGGGTTATGAGGTCGAGCAACTGCGGTGGCCGGGGCACCGTCCTGCTGAAAGACGTAATACACCTTCTTCGCCACCGAGGGCAGGACTTTCGTGCCCAAAGCTCACCTCAAGTTCGCCTGTAACTGGCCGCGAGCCACACCGGTGTCATCTTCACGCCACTCGAATCCAGGACACAGAGCATTATCATGAAGCTGAGGTGTTTGGTCGTGATCAGGTAGCAGACCTAAGAGACGGCCTAGCCGACGCTTACCACGCACTTGCTCTGCTTGTGAATAAACGGATAGACCGTGTTGGGTTTTTCAACAGAAAAAGGAGAATTAAATGCCATGACTCTACAAGTCGTTGAAAATGTGACATCAGCGCTCTTGCTATTGTTCTCGCATACAGTCGGTGAGCATAGGCCTTTCCACGCATCTCAAGTTTTTGCCGCCCTTCTTCTTGACTGCTCTTGACACCGTGGAGACCAAGAATTTCTTCTTTGTGAGCACAGTTATTTTTGAGCTTCGAATCACTTTCGAAGGCCTCTCTCACAGCCAAACGATTGGCAACTTGAGGTCTGCCTGAACTTTGTCGATCTTTGAGGGCATCCCTGTTCTTGAGCCTTTCCGCGACACTGTGGACGGTCAACTTACTAACGTTGATTTTCTTAGCAATGTCGGACTTGGTGTAGCCCTAGTGCAGTAGAGCAGAGATCTCAATTCCTTTCATTTCCATCTCAACACACCAGCAAACAATTGAAAAGACATTTTAATGACACGTGCTGCAAAAATATCTATCACATACGTAGGCCTCTCGAAAGATAAAAACCCCCAAGTCTACTAGAACTTTTACATAATCCTGTAGTACGTACTTTTATATATATTATTCATTTTCTTCTAACCCTTTCATCCATGATGTGCTAATTCCCTTAATCTCCCCTCATTGCATCAGTCGTTGCCTGGTCTCTGTCTATGTCCCAAACTTCATACTTATTCCTAATTTTTTAAATTTCGCTTTTCCATTCTGTTCTTATGTTTATTCTAATTATCCAGCTTACTCAACTTGTGCCATTCAGGCTTTCTAAGTACATTGAATAGTTCATTTTCATTTTTGCAAATTCTATACTGCCTCTCATTTCAATGCTTCCGGTCTTACAAACCCACTTGTACGCAAAATCTCTGGGGAGCTTATTCAAGATTTTTTCCATCCGATCTATTCCGCTTTTGCTCACCTCAGATACTTGATATCCATATAAGCGGCATAGAAACCCTACTATATTACACAGTTCACTTTTAATTCCTTACCTTTTTTCTGCTTTGGAATAACCTCTCTTACCATTCCCATCATTAAACTTGTTGAAATTCTCCAAGCTGCTTCTAAATTGAGGCACCCTTGTTACATCTTGATTTCCGTAACTTCACTGTTTTTAAATGCCATTATGAGAGTCATGCTGACTCTGTAATCATTTTATGCCACTCACTGACTTATTTTTCAAAACAAGATCACTCGATTGTAACACCCTAGTAATCATCATTTGGCTCACTGTAAATCGAGTTTATATTGCCTACACAATATCTAATTCCACTTCGGCAGCTAAAATCTACGCCCAACCGAGCCCAATCTTGTGACACCAGGAACTAAAAGGAGATATTGAATAAAAGTATTTCTATATATTTCATACTAGCTAAAAAGGAGACTTGTCATTCTAGGCTGGGAGCAGTGTAAATGTGTGACATAAAGCATTGATAAATCAAAAGAAATAAATTAACAGTAATTAATGAGGCAGTTATAAATTAAAATTAATAATGGAATAATGGCGACAAAATTAATAAAACTAATGAGAAGAATTCACTTTCTGAATTATATTACACATGTGAAGTAAACTGCCAAATGCAATATATAGAATAACGTAATAACATTTCACATTGCAGAAATACTTTAAAATATGTAATCCCAAAATGGGGATCATGGGTGCTAATGGGTTTTAATGATGGCTATATGGGAGTTATGACGCTGAATCTTTATTTACCAACATTCCTCTTAATTATACAATCAATTTAATTTTAAATAAGGTGTTCCATTCCAAAAATACTTTTCATGGATTTTCACGGAACAAATTAAAAAAGGCTCTGGAATTAACTCTGTCTGAATCTTGGCTCACCTTTAATAATATAATCTATTGCCAGATTGATGACGTTGCAATGGGCTCTCCAATGAGACCACTTCAGCTGACTTTTTCATGAAATATCTCAAAGATGACATATTTTCTGCTAATTTAAATTACAAACTGCGCTTCTATTCCCTTTTATTGATAACTCTTTTGCAATTTTCGAAAACTCTGCACATAGCCAACTTTACTTAATTTTTTTTTTAATCTTTACACCCCAAAATCAAATTCACCATCGAAGTACAGTCTAATGATAGGATGCCCTTTCTTGATCTTCTACTCACCGGTGAAAATGAGAAGAGAAAATTTTCAAACAACCCTTTACCGAAAAAAGACTTTAATAGGACTGGGCTTAAATTAATCTAGTTTCGGTGATTTTAAGTACAAAATATCCTCAATAAAAACCTTGCTACATATAAGAGTCTCTCTAACATCCACCTACCATTCAATTCATAATGAATTTATTTTTCTCAAAAAATATTTTCTAAAGAATTTATTTCCGTCTGACTTGTATGATAGAGTTTCAAAAACGTTGCTTGATAAAGTCATTGACCCCCCCTAAACTATCTATAAATGTTCCCAAACTGTCCATATATTTGGTAATTTCAGAGATGGGCTTTTAAACGATAGTTTTAGAAGAGTTTCTTCAGCATTAGAGATCCTATCTCTTTGGAGTTCCGCAGGGAGGCTGTTTATTTATTTAAATGTCGCAGTTGTACTGGCGCCTTTTACATTGAGAGCATTGTAAAGTCTCTTGGAGTTAGGTTATCTGCTCATGTATGTGGGTATTAGTTGGCGCACAGGCAAAATGTTGAGTAGAGAGTAGAAGCCTTCTATTAGAAAAACCGCCATAAATTGTAAGATCAAAATTTCTATTGATAATTTCAAAGTATTAGCCTCTAATAACAACCTCAATACCTGAGAACTCTTGAAACATTATATATAAAACACTACAAACCTACTCTCAACGAAAAGTTTAGTGCAGTACAATTATTAATTAACTATATATTAACTACCGTTGGTTAGTTGGTTGTATTACTGCCTTTCCCTCTCTCTCAAGCGTCACTTTTTGAACCTGACACCAATAAATATTATACCTTAATCTACATTTCTCAACATTTTTTGGACTAATGACACCTTGAACATTAAATATTTTGATATCGCACCCTCTCCCAATGGGATTTCATCGTTCTTAAGTTACAAGCATATTATTTTATATATGAAAATTAGAAGAATCTCATTGAAAACTTACCTCAATATGTTTTAATGAGATGTTTTATTTGGGTGCTTTTTGGCTAACTCTTGCACCCTCGGTTCCATCCCACTAAGAAGTAACATTAAATCTCCTCTTTTTGTGATTTGCAGGTGGTTTCTTTGTTTTGTGAGAAGTCAAGTGACGGCACTAAACACGCGTTCAGCCATATATGAAGATGTGAAAGCTATGAAATATTATTTAATTGCTTCCCACAGCTTTGGATACTTTTCAGGAATATATTTTTGTACCCAAAATTCCTGGTAGGATTGCTTGAATAGAAGCTTCAATTCGAAGTAATTTTTTAAACCAATTAATTCTTCTTGCATTGCAAGATTAGTTTCATTTGTATAAGCATATGTAAATGGTTTTATCAGGCAGTTAGGTATTTTCATATCTATGAGATCTTGATATCTACAGCTCATGTCATCGTGTAACATTTTCAAATGTTTGCAATAAATCAAGAGGTCATCATTCAATTTGGAATTATTAGATTCATCATATTCCAGTTTATGCAGATTTGGAAACAGAGACAGATTCTCACGACCAATGTTATTATTGAAGAAGGAAAACTTGTCCAAGAATGCGCAAATTTTAGATTTTGCTTTGATAAGAGTTACATCACAGAATTGCAAATGTATATTCAGATCGGTGAATATGGTGAAGATATCTATTAAATGAGCAATGTCTTTCTTGCAAGCTAAGAGTTCATCACTCAAATGACCACATTTATTCTCTCTGAAAAATTGAATTATGCTGTTGAAAAGTAAATAAAATCGCTTTAAACAGTTTCCTTTCGATAACCACCTACCTCACTTTGGTATGTAAAAGGAAGCTATCGGATTCTTCATCATTGTTATCACAGAGCAGTCGAAATATTCGGGAATTAAGGGGATAGCATTTTATTATATTTACTGATGTAATAGAAACGTTAAGAGATTTATCGATGTCTTCGGCCATTTAATCAACTCTTCTTTGAACAGTATTATTACTAAGTGGAATCGTTATGGCAATTGTGTTTGGTGAAGGATTATGTACTACTGTACGCAATACCTCCTCTGTAGCTGGCAAAATCAGTTCTTCTCTAATTGTATGAGTCTTCCCAGACCTGACAATCATTTTGTTGATATTTATCAACAAACATTTTGGGGATCGTTTTGTTATAAAGGAGCCAAAGGTTTTTCTGTTCTTAAATCATTCTTGTAAAGTTTGAAAATGTGATAAATTCTCTTTTTCTTCTTTAAGTGATCAGATGCCTCGTTAGAGGACACTTTCTTGCAGAGAAGGCACATTGGCAGTTGGTTGTTATTAGGAGAACTAATAAATCCAAACTCCAATTGTTCAACACTATATTGTCTTCACTTTCGTTTTGAGGAGTTTTCAGACATTTTTATGGGTAGTTAAACAGGGTCACTATAATTCAAATAGAACAGTAAATGGCAAACACAGAATTTCACTACCAATAATGATTACAGGGAACAGGCCTAACTAACAAATGAAATAATAATGCACAGCAAACATAAAACTGGAAAAAGTGAAAACAGCAAAAATATGTGTTAGCAAAACGATGATTAAGTTTGTATAGTTATTAAATTATACAAAATTCACCATTCCGACTACTTGCATTTGTCATTATATGGTTAAATATTAGGAAAAAGATTACATCAAAGCTAATATGAAAACTATTGCAAAAAGTACTAAATAACTAATATCACGCAAAGGAACAACACTTACCAACACAGAGTTTACGCGGAAACTAAGAGCAATCTAAAATAAACATGAACTCAAGAGATTGTGGGTGTTACGTACATGTTTTATACAAGTACAAAACGGATCAATTTTAAAGCAACAATAACGAGTGAAATCTTTGTGTACTTATTTTATACAAGTACAGATCGAACCTCAATCATGTTTGGCATTATTAAAGAAGTTAGAGCAAACTATACGTCATCAAACAAACCTTTTCAGTAACAGTTTGCATCAAACACGTCACCGCAAACCAAATGCCTCGTGAAGAAGTAACAACAACTATTTGTTCAATAATATTAATACAATGCGTTTACATTATTAAACTATGCAAATAATACATAGAATTTTAAATCTGTATAACAGTCAAATTTATAATTGCACTTACATAAGTATCGACATTAATTTTTTTCTTGGCCACAGACTTAAAAGATAATCAATTTTCACGAATTATGACTACGAGATTGCCACTTTGGCAACCCTGCGGTGTAACACCAACTGGGCAAGAAAACGAGCACACTAACACACAGCAATGTCATCCAGGAGAATTTTCTGAATAATTCTAGGAAATTTCTATAATTCTGCAGATTTTTTGCTTTCCATAGATTTTCAGTATTTCTCTAGATTTCTACAGGTCCAGCAAGTAAGTATGCTATAATAATTGAGTAATATTTAAACTTGCTAGGTTAAGATTGAATAAATACCGAACGCCCCCAGTGTGCATTCAACGCCTCCTAAGTAAAACAACGCCTTACAGAGTCCCCTTGTACTTCAACAACGCCAACATTGGGAATCACTGCCCTAATCTAAATCCATCATTCACTACCTAGGATGGATCTTTCTCAGTAAGCACTAAACACATTCAGTTTTTTTACTGTTCTAAATATACTTTTATTCGGCTAAATTTATTTGCTCTTCCAGTTTTGAATTAATTCATTTTTTTAAACAAATTTTATACATTCTTCTGTCATTTTTTTTCAAAATTAGTTGCCGTTTCTGCTTAAAGTTTTTATCTTGTGTTTTTTTAAATTTTTTGTGATTTTTAAAACAATTTTCACTACTGCTTGTTCGTATCTTGTATTTTAAACAAATTTAAAACTTATTCTCTTTTGTCAATTTAAAAAACATTTGTTTATTCGTCTTATAAATTTACATTAATATAAATTTATTAGAATGTTATAATTAGTAATTTTCAAAGCATTTCTGTCTTTTTGACCACTGCCTGTTCATAATTTTTTTATGTATTAATTTTATTAATCTTGTATTTTATCTCGAAAATAACAAATTGTTGTTTTCGAAGCGTTGTGTAGAAAACTAAATGATGTTGCATCTGTTTCTGGTGGATCTTAAATTTCTCCTCAATATTAAATGCAGGCTTCACGGCCAAGCTCCGTACAAGTGTATATATATATATATATATATATATATATATATATATATATATATATATATATATATATATGATAAATAACACCCACAAGGAAAATGAAAAAACGATTCAGAGTGCTTTCGTCTTTATTCTAAAAGAGCTCTTCATGGAATAACGTAAGTCAGTTGTTATGTTAGTTAGTTGTGTATATAGAAATAACAGAGAGAGACCACTGTATGTGATACAGGAGGTCAGGTAGTCAGAGAGGAGAGTTGCGGTAAACATTTAAGAAAAGACAGCGAGAGTTGATAGTTCGGTGGCTATACACCGATGCGTTGTGTTGTTGTGGGAGCGTTGGTTAAGTGGTTTTGGACTGGACGAGTGTTGGAGGCAGGTCAGGAGGGGTAGGCTGGCAGCTCATCCGGAAACGCGTTATTCATGATGCCTACTGGTTTATGCGAAGAACGGTACGGGCGGCGAGTGTTCGTGGGCCGCGGGATATCGCGGCGCCATCACGTACCTTCTTACGTGTAGTGAGGTGTATAGTGGGTCTGTGGTGAGTTTGTCGAGTTTTTTTGTGAGTCTGGTGTGAGCGTAAGTGTTGAGAGGAGCTAGTTTATTGTTTTTATGTAGTGCGTCCATTCTCGAGTACCGCGGTGAACGGCAGCGCGCTTCAGAGCAGAGTTCTGAATGCGCTGAGCCTTTTGCTTCCACGTGTCGCTCGCAGCTACGAGCCACAGTGGGGCGTACGTGAGAATAGGACGCAATGATGCTTTGTATAAGTGTAGTTTTAGTTTTTCGCTCACAAGTTAAAACCTACCCAGGAAGGTGTTTGTATTATGTTTTGGTGTAAGTTGAACCTGAGGGTCTTGTCAAAAGTTACCCCAAGGATTTTGGTGCATTGAGTGTATTCGAGCCTTGTTGGGTTTTGGTGGTTTATGTCTGGTGTGTGTGAGTAGATTTGTAGGTTGTGCATGAAGTGGTCTCTAGCGCCGTAGAGTGTCATCTGTGTCTTCTGAGGATTCATGGCAATCAGCCATTTATCCTCGTAATCTGTCTTCACGTCTAGTATTCTTTGTGTGTGGAGCGCGATTTCTTCTGGGGCCCGGCGGCTGACGAGAATGGTCTCGTCATCGGCGTAGGCCACTATGTAAGTGTGAACGCAGTTTTCTGGTGGGCGTAGGGTGTCATTTGTGAACATGATGTAGAGTGTGGGTGCCAGTACGCTTCCTTGGGGAACGCCTGAGCGTGGTGTGAAGGGTCGTGATAAGGTGTTGTTATATCTAATGTGGCAGCTCCGTTCAAAGAGGTAGTGCGAGAGGAGCCTTCTGGTGCAGAGAGGTAACTCCGTGTTGTTGGCGAGTTTCCAACGGAGTCTCTCGTACCACACCTTGCTGAAGGCCTTCTCCACGTCCTTACTGACGGAGAGAGTCTTTTGGTGTATCTGTCGTTTCTTTTGTATTCTGTCGTGAACGATGGTCACGGCCGCCTGAGTGGACCTGCCTCTCCTGAACCCGTATTGATGGAAGGGAGAACCAGTCCCTCTCTTCCAGGAACTCTCGTAGGCGGCAGTTGACCATACGTTCAAGTATTTTGCCTAGGTGCTCTAATAGAGCAATAGGCCTGTAGTTGTTTGGGTGTTTTGGGTCTTTGTGGCAGACAATGTCTTAAATAGTAAGGAGTGAGGGGATAATACGGCTACCTGCATCAAAACCCTAACTAGGGGGTACAAATTCTTTAAACACTTTAATTTGTGATTTAATATAATTAGATATGATAGGATCTAGGCTAAACAATCCAGAGCTAATATTAAAATTGGGGAAAGTATTAATAGAGATGCACTCCAAAATATTTCTTGAAGTTTAGTTTGTACATTTAATAATAGGCTTAGCACTATTCCAATTAATAGTATGATCCTGACTATAGATATGTAAAAATAATGCAGATTGTTGAAAAAAATTACGAACATTATTTTGGTGCTGTTTAACTCTAACATTCAATTCTTTACCTGTCTGTCCATAATAGCATTTTTCACAATTATTGCAACCAATAGAATATAAAATGCTTGGTTTAGGGGGTGAATTTTTTACCAGAAGGCGATGGATAGTGTTTTTATATTTAAAAATAACATTTATGTTCAAAGATTTTAGTAAACGAGGTAATTTAATGAAACTTTGGTTAAAAGGTAAAACTAATACATTTTTGCCATGAAATTTAGGGATGTTACGACTAGGTTGATAAAATGAACGCTTAGCAGAATTATAACAATTTCTAAGTACGTAGAAAGGGTAACACAAATTTAAAACTATATTATACATATATCCTATCAACCTCTTTTTCCAAATATTCGGATGAAACAATTCTCAGGGCACGGAGAAACATGGAAGAGAAAATACTTTTTTTGATACTAATATGGTGATCGGAATAGAAATGGATGTATGAGTCAATGTTTGTAGGTTTTCAATAATTTCATATTTGAAACATTGGTCTGTTCGGTGGATAAAAATATCTAAGAAAGGGATAGTGTTATCTTTTTCATTTTCTAAAGTAAATTTAATTGAAGGGACTAACGTGTTGATTTTTTCAAGAAAAGTATTGATATTAAGATCATTAGTCCACAAACAAAGAATGTCATCAACATAACGCATCCATAAAATAGGGGTTATGATGTTCTGGAGAAGTATTTGGGATTCAAAAAACTCCATATATAGATTTGCCAGTACCGGGGACAAACAATTGCCCATAGCCATCCCAAAGATTTTACGGTAATATTTAGCTTAGATCCTATCATATCTAATTATATTAAATCACAAATTAAAGTGTTTAAAGAATTTGTACCCCCTAGTTAGGGTTTTGATGCAGGTAGACGTTTTAACCCCCTATTCCTCACTATTTAAGACTGTCTGTCCTGACCTATATTATTCCATGAAGAGGTCTTTTAGAATAAAGACGAAAGCGCTCGGAATCGTTTTTCCATTTTTCTTGTGGGTGTTATTTATCATAATTTTGACTCACGTGCAAGTTGTGAGTTAGATATATATATATATATATATATATATATATATATATATATATATATATATATATATATATATATATATATATATATATATATATATATTCATTATAGCATGTTCTATTAAAAGCGACCGCTAGTTTCTAATTAGTAATTCTTTTTTCGAACTTCTCGATTTGTCTTATATTCGCCTTTTCTTCATTGTTTAACCTGTGGATAAGCGTAACCGAAATTCATCGGCGACTGATGCTTGTTATTTTGCCAAAGGTAGAAGTAAATTAATATAATTTAGCACTTTCTTTAATTTAACTGACGCGTATCGATACATTGAGTATCATCTTCAGAGTTACAATGGGGAATTATTACAAAGTATTCAGTTTATATATGTTACAAAATGTATTAACAAAATTACGAACGAAGCTATACACGTATAGGCAGGTTGGATCCAGGTGATAAAAGGTCGGAGAAGTAGGTAGCCAGAGAGGGGGGGGGGTTAAGGTGCTTGCCAGAGGGGATTAGTGGCTAACAGCAGCTCTGAGTACACTTGTCCCTCTGTTTGATTTCCTTGCGCTGGGCAGGGTTTCATTGGAGTTAGACTGTGTGAGGGAACAAGCACGTGATGGGAGAAATAACGTCGCTTTTAAGCATTGCCTCCACGTGATGGGCCTCGTTGTAACTTACAAGCAATTTTCGAAGCTCAAAAGCGTGAGAAAGTATAGGAGGGGGCTCATGGAATGCAGCCCTTATCAATCCTAGTATTTAAACAAGACAAGAAGTCTCCCCCCCCCCCCTCGCTTCCAGCCATGCTGGGAGCGGCTGAGACAAACGCCACCCGGGCCGCGTTCGCCATTATTCAAACGACGGGTGATAGTCCCCCCCCCATTCTATGGTGTAAGCTTCCTCATTGGCAGGCGTCCATATGTGCCCGAGATTGGAGGAATGGAGAGAAATTTGTGCGAGAGAAGCTCACGAGAGCAGACGATCTTACTCCTCGATTCGGGTTGTCATACGCCGAAGGCAAGGAAACGTTGTGGGATAACACCGAGTATCCCTCCTTGGATAAAACAAATGTCTACCCTAGAACTAGTTAAGAACTCTTCTCCCCGTAAGAATACCAGTCCGACTCCGCGTAACGCCACCATCTCCAGACAAGAACCAATTCTTATCCCAAAAGGCTTCAGTGAAGATTAATCTTAGCGTAATACCTCCTTGATTACGCATAGTCGACCAAACAAACCGTTTGACGTCTCGGAGAAACTCACCCTCCGTTTTCTACAAAGGAATTTACACCGGAAGAATTCCCAGCCTCCCTTTTCGAAGGCTCTGCTTCCCCCTCACCTTCGTCATCTCAAAAGAATACTTCAACTACAAGCAAGTTGACCCTGGACCCCTTCGAAGTGACCCAGCCATCATCTCACCGCTTGGCCGGAAACGACCTTCGTCTCCCTCAACGCCTCCATTTTTGTACAAGGTATTGTAACAAATATTTTAGCTTTCCCAAATTTATAATTGTCGTCTACCGTTCCCTATTATCATTTGTGTGCTTACCATGTCCCCGTGTAAAGCTCAAATTTTAATTCCATCCAGCCTACCCAATTTTATTGCATTTTAAATACCTAGTCTTCGTACTAGCCTGTTGACCACTGTAACTATTTGTCTTATTACTCGTATATATCTATTTATTGTTGTACCATTTAACTTAAATTATTAATATTTATTAAAGTCTATGTTTGCCGACTCCTTTACTTTTCGACCCTTGAGCTCATCCTAGACGTGTAACAGCCTGTAACTAAGTTAGATTTGGAACTCTCAGCCTATACAAAGATTTAAAGTAGCATCTATTGGACTAGCCCTCCCTTACGAGTATCTGACCTCGTAACTGGACCTCAGCCTACACAAAGTTATTAAAAGGAAACCACCGCGCACTCTAAAATCAAATATAATAGATGTGTGTATGGTATATAGAGCTATACCACGACAGACTGTTTGTTTAAATTCGGTTTCTTCTCTTGGATATATATAGCTTCAAGGAAGAGCAGTTGAGGCCTGTTGGGAGCATAGTCTAAAATTTTGGTGTTTTCTTCTATCATTTTTCGGTTGAGGCATGTTCCGTGTACTTCCTGTGTATGTTTTTTAGGTGCACCGTTGTTCAGATGGTATGACATTCTTCTTGAGGGAGTGGTTTCGGTCATGTACCGCTAAGTCAATGGAGTTGCCATGGGTTCTCCCTTGGGAGTTCTCTTTGCCAACTTCTATATGGAAGTGGTTGAAAAAAGGGTCTTCTCAAGAGTACTCAAGCCCCATATTTACTGCAGGAATATAGACGATATCTACATCAACGTACAAACACAAGAAGAAATACATAATCTGGAAAAAGCCTTTAAAGAATGTTCTTCCCTCAACTACACCATCGAAAAAAGCCATAACAACCAAATACCATTCTTAGATATCCTCAATAACAATATCAATGAAACAATTTCAACTAAGGGTTATTTTAACCCACCAACCCGGGATTTTGCATGAATGGGGACAGCAAATGTCCTAAGCGCTACATCAATCGTGCTTTTACTCACTGCATCACATTGAAGGAGACACATAACGAACTCGAGAGAGCCACTCAGGTACTCGTAAATAACGGATTATCCAATAAAGTAATACAAACAGCCGGTCTACGATCCAGCCAAACAGCTGGAGTGTCTGTGAATACGCCCACGCGTCTGGCCGCAAAAAAAACATTCTTGCGTCTATATAAAAATTGAGGACAAGGTCAGTCTCCAACCAAATTCAGGTGTGGTTGTTTGAAGGTAAATAAATTCCATTATTTTTTAGAAGGTCAATTGGCGTCCAATATTAAAGTGCGCTTTTGGTCAACCATTACTTTATATTCATTTGTTTAATTTAGTAAGTCTCACTTAAACTCATTTAATTCATAGTGGTATAGTTTGTTTTGTTAGATTTCACTTTTGTTTTTTTGTCGTAATTAAATATCGATTTTCTCAGAAGTATTTAATTCAATCCTCGAAACGCTGAGCATGGCACTAGAAATCCTCAAAGATTAAAATAACGTAATAACAAGAAAGTATAGCAATCTTAGAGTAAACGTAATCAAGGAGTTTGTGAAATAAGTAACAAAACTACACGTATGTACACCACCAGCCGGTCCTTGCAATATCAGGACAAAGCGATTTTATTCACTTTTCAACAGCATAATTTAAATTTTCAGAGAGAATAAATGTGGTCATTTGAGTGATGAACTCTTAGCTAGCAAGAAAGACATTGCTCATTTAACAGATAGATATATTCACCATATTCGCCGATCTGAATATGCATTTGCAATTCTGTGATGTAACTCTTATCAAAGCAAAATCTAAAATTTGCGCATTCTTGGACAAGTTTTCCTTCTTCAATAATAACATTGGTCGTAATAATCTGTCTCTGTTTTCAAATCTGCATGAACTGGAATATGATGAGTCTAATAATTCCATATTAGATGATGACCTCTTGATTTATTGCCAACAATTGAAAACGTTACACGAGGACATGAACTGTAGATATCAAGATCTCATAAATATGAAAATACCTGACTGCCTGATAAACCAAAACCCATTTACATATGCTTATACAAATTAAACTTATCTTGCAATGCAAGAAGAATTAATTGGTTTATAAAATTACTTCGAATTGAAGCTTCTATTCAAATAATCCTACCAGAAATTTTGGGTACAAAAATAAATTCCTGAAAAGTATCCAAAGCTGTGGGAAGCAATTAAATTATATTTCATAGCTTTCACATCTTCATATATGGCTGAACGCGTGTTTAGTGCAGTTACTCGACTTCTCACAAAACAAAGAAACCACCTGCAAATCACAAAAAGACGAGATTTAATGTTACTTCTTAGTGGGATGGAACCGAGGGTGCAAGAGTTAGTCAAAAAGCACCCAAATAAAACATCTCATTAAAACATATTGAGTAAGTTTTCAATGAGATTCTTCTAATTTTTATATATGAAATAATATGTTTGTAACTTAAGAACGATGAAATTCCATTTAGTGTCCAAGGTGACATTAGTCCAAAAAATGTTGGGAAATGCTGGATTAAGGTCTAATATTTATAGGTGTCAGGTTCGAAAAAGTGAAGCTTGAGAGAGAGGGAAAGGCAGTAATACAACCAACTAACCAACGGTAGTTAATATATAGTTAATTAATAATTGTACTGCACTAAACTTTTCGTTGAGAGTAGGTTTGTAGTGTTTTATATATAATGTTTCAAGAGTTCTCAGATATTGAGGTTGTTATTAGAGGCTAATACTTCAAAATTATCAATAGAAATTTCGATCTTACAATTTATGGCGTGCTTCCTAATAGAAGGCTTCTACTCTCTACTCAACATTTTGCCTGTGTGCCAACTAATACCCACATGAGCAGATAACCTAACTCCAAGAGACTTTACAATGCTCTCAATGTAAAAGGCGCCAGTACAACTGCGACATTTAAATAAATAAACAGCATCACTGCGGAACTCCAAAGAGATAGGATCTCTAATGCTGAAGAAACTCTTCTAAAACTATCGTTTAAAAGCCTATCTCTGAAATTACCAAATATATGGGCAGTGCGGAAACATCTATAGATAATTTAGGGGGGTCAATGAGTTTATCAAGCAACGTTTTTGAAACTCTATCATACAAGTCAGACGGAAATAAATTCTTTAGAAAATATTTTTTGAGAAAAATAAATTCTTTATGAATTGAATGGTAGGTGGATGTTAGAGAGACTCTTATATGTAGCAAGGTTTTTATTGTGGATATTTTGTACTTAAGTACTAAAGTAATTTAAGCCCAGTCTTTTTTCGGTAAAGGGCTGTTTGAAAATTTTCTCTGCTCATTATCACGGGTGAGTAGAAGATCCAGAAAAGGCATCTATCATTAGATTATACTTCGATGGTGAATTTGATTTTGGGGTGTATAGATTTAAAAAAATAAGAAAAGTTGGCTATGTGTAGGGTTTTCGAAAATTGCAAAAGAGTCATCAATAAAAGGGATTAGAAAGGCAGTTTGTAATTTAAATTAGCAGAAAATATTTCATCTTTGAGATATGTCATGAAAAGTCAGTACATAGCAAAAGTCAGTCATCAATCTGGCAATAGATTATATTATTAAAGGTGAGCCAAGATTCAGACAGAGTTAATTCCAGAGCCTTTTTTAATTGGTTTCGTGAAAATCCATGAAAAGTATTTTTGGAATGGAACACCTTATTTAAAATTAAATTGATTGTATAATTAAGAGGAATGTTGGTAAATGAAGATTCAGCGTCATAACTCCCATATAGCCATCATTAAAACCCATTAGCGCCCACGATCTCCATTTGGGAATTACTTATATTTTAAAGTATTTCTTTAATTTGAAATGTTATTACGTTATTATATATATTGCATTTGGCAGTTTAATGCATTTTCTGTAATATTCCACCAATTTCTGTAATGTTGGTACTCCTGGTGGCGGGAAGTTAGTATACATTGTTACTATCTTCGAGCTAAGTTGGCATTCAATTCAAGTATGATTCCAAGTTATAATTTTCTAAAGATTTTTCAATATTTTTTATTCAAATTGATTTATGTGATATGTTAAGTTCCCTCTCTAATAGGAAGTGAGTTTGAACATAATTTTCTTTTAGATGTTAATTTACAGCAATCTAAATGTGTATCCCCAAATGAGAATTGTGGGCATTGAAAGATCATAAAAAATTATGTTGAAGAGTTAACTTATGGGGGACGGGGGGCATTTTTTATTTTCAGTTTATCTTTATTCATCTATGTTATTCTTGATCATCTTGATTATCTCTATATTGGCTGTAGTTGCCCCTTGAAACATTTGTCTTGCATTTATCTGACTTTTAGTATTCTTGTAGGCTGAGATTCCTTCTTCTTTAATTTGGTTGGGTTAATTCTTGATCTTCGTAATTCTTTCTAGATGTATCTTCATATTAACTTGCATTTATCTTGATGTGATGATTCCTTCCTGATGCTTCTTGATGACGTGATGATTTCTTCTTGAATTCTTGATGCGTTGAGACGAGTTAGCCCTTGAAGTCGTTTTCTTTCCGTTTTCCTTGAAATCGATTTTCTCTTGAGTCGATTTCTTGAATTGTCCATAAAGCGTTTTCCGTTTTCTTCTGGGATCTTCTCCTTTTTAAAAATTGTGGACTGTGGGATCGATCTCGGGCCTTTGAATCCAGAGGCCAGCACTCTGCCGTCACGCTACGGCCAATTCGGTCCTGACTTCGTAATTTAATGGGCTATTTATATTCTCGCTTTTGGAAGGAAGTTTTTCTCTTATACACCTTCCCACCCCTACAAACTAACATATATTTAACTTACCCCTTTTTGCACTTCTTTCTCTTTACTTTTCTCTCTCTCTAATACCCCCCTCATATATATATATATATATATATATATATATATATATATATATATATATATATATATGCATATATATTTATTTATACCGTTTATTTTATTTTTCAGAATATAATGGATCCACCTCTTATATCCGTAAAGGATTTTTATAAAGCAATTCATGCCCGAGAATATCTGGAAGAAAATCCACAAGGTGATTACGTTAGCGTTTTGATATAGTTGAAATGTCATAACCTGTTAGTGAACTAACAGATGAAGAAGATTTCTATGGTGATGCATTAGATAATAAAAACTCTGATCCAACTTACATTCCGTCAGATGTAGTTGGAACCATCGTTATTCACCATGAAAATATTGCAGAAATTGATGACCCAAACTTCATATCTCTGAAAATAACACATGAAAAAACTAGGCCTTCCTTCACGAAATTTGGTGCACCAACGGATGGAGCTACTACACGAAGAAATGATAGAAAAGATATCCATGTAGGTAAGAACCCACTAAAACTGTTTCAAATGTTTTTTTTCTGAAAAACTTTTGTTAGATATTTGCAAACATTCGGTATTATATGCTACGCAAAAAAACAAGCATGACTTTACTTTTAGCACAAACTGTTTGACAAATTTACAGGGATTTTGGTTTTTACTGGTTATCACAGACTGCCAAGTGAGCGGCAATACTGGGTCTTGGATGAAAATATGTCTTTACCAGTTATTAGAAATGTTATGTCCCGTAATAGATTCATTGACATAAAACGTTATCTGTAATTAGTTGACAACAGAGCTCAAAACAACCTTGAAGACAGAGCATTCAAATTAAGACCTGCTAGGAATTACTTGAGTGATAAATTCAGACAGTTTGGCATATTTTCCAAAGAGCTTTCAATTGACGAGCAGATTGTTCGATATTATGGGAGAAAAGGTTTGAAACAATTTATCAGAGGTAATCCAATCAGATTTGGATTCAAACAGTGGGTAATGAGCTGTGGGACAACTGGGTATTGTTACTACATGGAATTATATCAAGGAAGAGCTAAAGGTATTTGTGAACAAGGTAGAATGGAGGGTCTTGCAACAACAGTAGTGAAGAAAATGGTAACCTATCTTCCACATCCCAGTGATCATGAAATTTACATTGACAATTTCTTTACTAGTCATAAATTGCTCATGGAGATGGTAGATATTGGCATTCGAGTTGCAGGAACGACTCGTGCAAATCATACAGGAAGATGCCCTCTCACTGATGAAAAAACAATGAAAAAGTATGTAAAGGGATTGTATGATTAAAAATTCGATCACAAGAAAGAGGTTTGTTCGTCAAATCGTATTACAATAGTTTAGTAACAATAGGAACCAATCACCAAGAAATAGATCCGATTGTTTCAACCAAAAGGTGGTCGGCTGCAATAAAGGAGTAAATAAATGTGCCTCAGCCTCGGGCAATTGCTTCTTACAACAAGTACATGGGAGGCGTTGATCACTTTGATTGGATTATTAAAAAGTACAGAATTGCAGTGCGACAAAAAAAAATGGTATTTTCCCCTTATATCAAACTGCCTTGATATCGCTGCTATAAATGCATGGATTGTGTACAATGCATCTATTGGAAGCAAAGTATCATTGCTTGACTTCAGGCGTTCAGTCACAAAAGCCTACTTGCAAACTGAAGCTTCATCTGCACCAAAGTCTTCAGGACGCTCCAAAATTTATTCGCAAGTCTTTCCTACTCTATGATTCACTCCCATAGGCCACGTGATAGAAAGAACAGATGGGGGAAAACAAAGAAAATGCGCAGTGTGTAAAAAGAATGCTAGAAAACAATGCATAAAATGCAATGTTGGATTACATCTTGGTGAATGTGAAAAACAATGGCACAGAAAGTAACCAAAAAGGTAATCTGTAGTAATTCTTGAATAAAAAATAAAATTGAATAATTATATTATTCTATCCTTGTTGCTACTAATCTATAAGTTCTGCGAAATGAAATTTAACTGCTTTTAAAAAAATTCACATTATCATTGAATTTAAACATCCAGTGCCCACAATCCCCAAATGGGGATAAAAATAAAGCTACTATTCCTATATTAACTATATTAGATTTTTTTTATTCATTTATCCTTCTAATCTTTAAACAAAATCTGGGTGCTAAGCCTTTAGCATAAATTTTGTTTACAGATTTTTATGTGGTAAATGTATTCTTTTTATCTTATTAGAAGGATAAAAGAATAAAAAAAATCTAATATAGGAATAATAGCTTTTAAATTTTGATCCCCATTCGTTGAGTAATTCTTTTTTTAAGCCTATAGGAATTTTGTATCGAGAACTGATTTTTAGATAAAGGTGAGAGGAGTTTAACTAAATATTTGGCCAATTTCTATTATGGTAAGGAATAGGAGGCAAGTATGGGTCTCAACGGAACACCATTGTGTATCTTGATAGACAATACATGGATGCTAAGTAACTGTAAAATACGAATAATTCATTATTGGGATCGTTATTAATAATAGATGCCTTTTTAAGTTATGTTTCGAAACAATTAACCCTATCTTCGATTCGTAGAAGAATAATTTTTGGTTTCTCATTTGAAGGTTGAAATTTCGTACAATCATTTAGTATAATGGGTGCTTTTTATATATAGTTATCCCTGTCAGAGATCACTACACCCTTTCCCTTATCAGGTTTCGTAACTATTATATCCTTTTTGCCTGCTATTATATCCTTTTTGCCACGACGCGGTGGAGACTGATAAAAAAACTAAGATATCGTGGTTAATACCAAAATAGCATAAAAAAGTAACATTTCAAAGTACCTCCTTCAGAGGAGGTGGTGGTGAATGAGGGGAGGAAGGAGAGGAAAGTGCAGCGGTAATAAGCGGTCTCCCTTTGTAACCTGACTTAATCCAAGAAAAGGATGGTTCTGGGAGCGTATTCTTCAGTTTTTCGGTGTGTCTTGCCTCCTGAGTTTTGGTCTGTAGACTTCAAACGAATGATTGATGATTCTGCCTGTGCGTGGCAGAATAAGTAGGCCCAAATGGCGTGAGCTTGCAAGGTGTCGCCATCATTAGGTTTCCAGCGATCACTGGCTGCGCCTTATATGATATACTTACATATTTCACTCGAACGGCGAACCAAGGATCAGAAAAGATATTTATGGCCCTTGCTAAGAATAGTGTCCATTCAGAATAATTAAAATGATTACAGTGAGAAACCAAGAATCGCTTGCGAGTCGTTTTTTTATATAATTTAGTTTGAAGGCATTCCTTGTGCAAATCGCCCAACTTACCCTCACTTTGGCTATACTACACCCCACTATATTACAGCTGGATCAGCAGTTCCCCTCTCCTAAATAAGACCCTTCTCCATTACTCGAGTTTGCCCCGCCTCAGATACCGGGCAAACAACTCCAATTTTAAAATTTGGGGGCATAAATTATCGAGTTGTTTAAGATCTAGGTAAACCCACCCTATGTGCCATAATGTGCACTGCTTGGATAGACTTAAATTCCAGTTTAAACCCCTCCTAGTTTCGTAAAATAAGTATAGAAACTCCAAATAAGCTCCAAAAATAAGAAATATTCTTCCATTAACACTTTTTATTTCAAACAGAAGAATTCTGGTATGCAACCACCAAGAAAAACATAGTACAACTTTTATTACTCCAGGCAAAGAAGAGGAAAATTTAGTTGTCCAAGATATATGATCGAATTTATTGTATTCTGTCTGTCATAAAACTAAAACTGACATAAATTTGAGCGAATTAGCTCTAATTTCGAGATAATTGAACTTTCTCGCATTATGTTATTTGTGTAGGTGTGAGCAGGAGTCTATAAGTTTATAAGTTATTATTTAATTTAAAAATGATTTATATTTTAAGTAACTTTAACATTATTTGAAATATATATTTTGGGGGAAGATAACTGTGTTCATTTTGAAGAGTATGACAATTCCAAAACTTTTGATGTATTCGTTATGAATACACTGTGCAAAGCAGTGGAAAACTTTCACTGGCTTTCTAAAACAAGCACATCTTGTTTAATGTAGAATGAGGCTTGAAAACCAAGATAAATTATGAGCTCCCAGAATAAACAAGAGATCCATTTATGTTTATAAATAAGACCTCCTGCAAAGAGAAGAGCAGTTGATACACCAAGGGACATTTATCAGGGTCGCGTAGGCAACTAACAGAGGCTGTCGAGTTTATTTCATACTACCCGAGATAAAATTAACTAATAATAACGAAAGTTTCTGGTAAAATTCTAAACATTAGCAAGGCAACTGTAGTTCTACATTTAAATTATTTAATTTCCTTCCTGTAGAAAAATAAAGTTTATATTTTATATTGATAAGAAGTTTTTAAAATTTAAGCCTTCTTCCATAACCATATATAAAGTATTTGATAGAATTGGATCAAGAGAGATATAATGTGAAATTTGTTCAACCGTAATTAGTGGAATTAACGTGTAATATTGTCGTAGAACGACCCTACATATACGCCACTTCTACCCAATAGGCGTGGTCGCTCAAGGTCAACGCGTGACCTTGATTCTACTCTGGTCACGACAGATATGGGGGATAGAAGTGAGGGGAAGGGGGACGAGTGCGAAGGATTTTAAATTCCAAAGATTTAGTGCAGTTGGCCAATATTAAACTAATGAAGGCTCCGGTTATGAGGCTTATGAAAACTAAACTTTAATATATACACTGTTATACACAATAAATAGATTAAATGAAATAATGGCAATAAATACTCTATTTATACAAAAACTGAACGCATCAGAGCTACTCAGAGCGGGCTCTACGGAGGATGGGGGGTCGAGAAGCGATATGAGCCTCTTTACAAATAGACACAGGGATGTCTGGTCGGATGGCCACAGATGATTCGTCTCAGTCTGGCTTGGGTTGAGGTTTTAAGAAATGAAACGGGAGATCGGATGGTTATTCAAAGGGCTTCAACCACATTGAGTTTAACCTCTAGTTGTAACACTAACTGGAGGGAATATTCATGCCAAACGAAATGTACCGAAACCAAGGATGGTTAAATTGACTGGGGCTCAGCTCCTTCTGTATAATTCTAGCCTTCGGCTCGTCGAGAAAAAGGGTAGCGATTGAGAATGACGTGTTTCGTTGTAAGAGGCAAGCCTTTACTGTCGCTGCCCTATTGGGCCCAACAATATATACGTACCAGCCATATCGGTTACTGCCTCCACCAAGTGGGGAGAACGTAGGGAAATCTCTCCATTAACCAACACGGCACTTGAGGTAGGGGAAGTACTCCCGCGTGGGTTTCTTGAAAACACCTTGGGAGACGACAGAAGTGCGTATCTGAGATTCCAATCCCTCGCTTATCGCGGAAAGCAGTTCGATATTCTAACTGTTCCCACGATCCTCGCTCATGTGGAATGACCTCGAGCCTGACTTCGTAGTTTCGACGGGCCACATGGCAGCAAGGAGCCTCTATTCTCGACACTCCTCCATTTTCAAGATGTTATTTAAATAAAAGTGACATCTGACAACCGCTGGGTGGGTATTAAAAATGTCAAATTTTCCCGACCTCCTGGGGCTGGGACAATTGGGAGATACCTCACCTTGAACGGGTCACGCTTTGGTGGCTCGGACATATTTACGTACAAAAAGTATTCAGGAACGCAAGGAATTAATGAACTCCACGAGAACACAAGGGCTCCAAGAACTAACATTAGTTCAAACGGGAGTGGATCACCTAAAGGCAATAACGCCTTAGAGCTACACAAAAAAAAGTAAATAACATGCACAAATGATTAAATAAAGCATAATAGAAAAGATACAAAAGGGAAATACAGTGCGGCAGAAATACCTCCCACATTTTAAACTTTCACCTATTTGTTGCTAATGAACTTATGCAAGTGCCAATGATGTTTTCATTTAGCTAATGACTTACCATTTTTTTCAGTTACCCTCATCAAGCAATATGGTTTGGACTGGTGCACATCGTGCTTTTTCTGTAGAAACGTTTTTGAAGAATGATGAATCTGTAATTGCAACACAGAGAGTTTTTCGAGCTCATTACATGTTAGGTCAGAATGATGCTGTTCCGGATATAAAATCAATACTGCTATCGGTTGCAAATTTCAGAGCCACCGGTTCAGCACTTAAAAAAAAGCCACCTGGAAGTCCTCGAAGCGCTCGAACTCCAGATAGTGTTCAAGCTGTGAGACTTTCTGTTACTCAGTCTCCACGTTCAGCTCGCAAACGTGCTCCTGCCTTGAGATTGTCTGATCGAACAGTCAGAAGAATTCTACACACTGATCTGAAGTTCCGACCATACAAATTAATGCTTACTCAGAAACTGAACGAACGTGACTGGGAAACTCGCATGTCATGTTGTGATGATTTCCTTCAAAATGTTCCCTTAAATCCTATCCAAGTGATGAAGCTCACTTTCATCTCTCAGGCTGCGTGAATAAGCAAAATTTTTGTTATTGGGCGGAAAGTAGCCCTAGACAGCTTCATGAAAGACCTCTACACAGTGAACGAGTGACTGTATGGTGCGCAGTTTTGAAATTAGGTGTATGGGGTCCTTATTTTTTTGAGGAGAGAAACTATTGTGTTACAGTAACATCTGGCCGATATGTAGAGATGCTGCAGACATTTCTGGAACCAAAAGTAAACGACTTTCGCAATCAGAATGTGTGGTTTCAGCAGGATAGAGCCACCGCACACACAGCAAGAAGATCAATGGAAGCTCTGAGAGAAATGTTTACAGGACGTTTGGTTTGCTTACGCAGTGACATTCATTGGCCAGCACGCTCGCCCAATCTCAACCCTGTGATTTTTTTCTCTTGGGTTACTTGAAAGCTGAGGTCTACAAAGATCGACCGGGTACCATTGAAGAATTAAAAGATGCTCTTCGTCAAAAGATTGCAGAAATACCGTCTGCAATTACCCTTCGAGTGATCGAAAACTTCAGAAACCGTCTCCAACAGTGTGTAGCGAATAGAGGTCACCATTTAGAGGATGTAATTTTTAAAACCAAATGAACAAAAACTGTAACCCTTTGTTTAAACAACAGTAAAATTAATTTTTCATAAATGTTGTTTCTTCTTCCCTTTGTCAACCTTTTAAATGTGGGAGGTATTTCTGCTGCACCCGTATAAAATACATGGAATTAATTGACCCGAACGATATAAGGGTTTACTGAATCGTTCTTGATTTGTGAACAGAGAGACTTATTGTCCGAATATATACAGTTTAAAAAGGAAGAAAAAACTTAAACATACGGGTTACAAGCATAATATTTACCCTAGATTAGTTTGGGTAAGCTATAAAGGCTTCCTACTCAAGCTAACTGCAATACAATTCTCGGTTCCTTTTAAATAATTGATTTTAAATTTATACTCCTGGAGGTATAAACTCAAGCGCATAAGGCGACCATTGTTGATTTTTACATTTCGAAAATCAAATATGCGAGGGGCTTGTGATCCGTCTCTACAAGGAACTCTTTACCTAATAAATACATTCTAAACTTCTTTATGGCCCATATAATGGCCAAATCCTCCTTTTCTATGACGGCATAATTTTTCTCGTGCGGGAGAAGCTTACGGCTAGCATAATAGACGGGGTCCAGGGGGTAGTCTGCTTCCATGGCCGACTCCTCGTCGATGGCTACGATATTATTGAGCATGTTTACCTGATATAGCTTGTTCCCAGACGGAGTTCGAATGACGGAGTCAACGGGTCCGAGAATTTCGATGACAGGGAAGGGGCGCTTATATTGACTTAGGAGTTTATTATGTTCGGTGGGGAGTAATAATAAAACTTCCTCTCCGGATTTAAATCTAAGATCCTTTTGATCAAAATACGTTTTGCATTTGACTAAGTTTGTGTTCGCGTTCTGAAAAGCGATTTCAGCACACTTTTCTAACCTTTGCCGAAGCTCTAAGAGGTAAGCGTAAGAAGATTGGATTTCCCGGTCCAATTCTTGGTTAGAAAACAACTCTTTTTAAATGCTCAGCTGGCCTCGGACGTTCCGACCATGCAATAATTCAAAAGGGTCAAATCCTAATGTGCGATACGGGATTTCCCGGTAAGCGAGCAAAGCTACCGGCAAATATTTATGCTACTCCTGGGGGTCGTCTGCGCACAATTTCTTCAGGATGGATTTCAGTGAAGCGTTGAATCTTTCACACACTCCATTTGCGGTGTTGTAAAAGAGGATGGTAAAAAGGGGTTTTACCATTAGGAGCTTGCGGACGTAATCCATCACTTCCAAGGTAAATTGACGACCTCGATCAGATAAAACATCCTTAGGTACTCCGACTCTGGAGAAGATAGAAATCAGCGCCTCGGCGCAGGTGATACTGTATATCTTCTTAAAAGGTACTGCCTCAGGGAAATGGGTGACGAAATCGACGAGGATAAGCACGAAGCTGTGCCCTTTACTGAATGGGGCCAATCAGGTCGATTGCCACACGGGCGAAGGGTTCTGATATAAGGGGTCCATTCTGCAGCGGAGCGGGTCTGACACGTTCTTTTGTGGCTGTCCTTTGACAGATATCACACGAACAGCAATAATTAATGATGTCATCTGAATTCAGAATGCCGCTAAACTCGGAGTCGCAGGGGTTTCCAAGGGGAGTGTGTGCTTCTGCTTCTTTTTTCGCCTGGGAACGCGTGAAAATGGGTTGAACCACTGGGGTGGTAGTAACTCGTGGGCACTGTCCGACCAGAACAGCGCAAAACTGTATTGGGGCCGCTACTACATACTTCAGCCCAGCCGGTATAATACGGGCATTGAATAAAGCATTTCACGATTTTGAATCGATTTTCACGCCCAATGTAGTCATGTAATAGCGCAAACCTATCATGCTTCAGAGTGATCGTGGGGAGCAACTCATCCGACACCATAATACATGTACGCCCTGTATCCCGAACAAGGGTGGAGACCCCTCAGCCGTTTAGCGATCCGATCTCAAAGTCCAAGCTTCCTGGGGAGCTCTTTCTCAAACAGGAAGTTCATCTGATGGCCAGCGGCAGGAGGAGCAGATGGAGACGGAGAAGGAGGTGGTTCAACTTGCGACGGTCGTGGCGCGGGATAAGCACAAATTTAGGGCACTTGATTTGTCCTCAAATGTCCTTCAATACCGCAAGAAAAACACACGATGGGCTTCTTGGGGAAATATGACGAAGGGGGATTTGACGAGAATAGTTTGACGTCACGGGGTTCTGATGAAGAAAAATTTCTGGACTTAGAGGGGTCAGTTATTTTGACAACCCTACTAGGATTACGGGGTGTAACTTTTGTTTGTTACTTTGACCTTTGTTGGACGATGGATCAGACTTGCTTCCTTCCTTAGGGTAGCAATTGTGGCTCGCGGCAAATACATCGGCTTCTGTGATGCATTCCTTGAAGGTGGAACACCTCTAGTCTTTCACAAAAGATCGAATCTCCGAAAAAAGCGAAGGCATAAGCTGGTCCTTCAGAATGAAGTCGACTAGCGTTTCATACTCGTGTGGAACTTTCAAAGAATCGAGCCAAAAGTTGAAAACTCTCTGAAGCGTATACCTAAACTGTCGAAAAGTTTGGTTGGGCTCTAACCTTGCGTGACGAAATTAACGCGGTAGCAATTAGGCGTCATGTTATACGCGGATAACAATTCCGAATTAAAAGTCGAATAATCGATCGTTGCCTCCGGTGGAATGGATATGAAAATATCTCGGAGCTTAAAACATAACAACGGCAGGAGTTTAGCGACACCATCCGCTTCAATGTGCCAGTGGTTTAGCTTGAAGATCTTTTCAAAATGCGTCAAATAGGACCCGAACTCTTCCCCTTCCTCGTAAACGGGGAGCTTCAATGAGGCAGTTTGAAGGACGTTATTCTGCGAGTTGATTGAGAGCGTTTCGATCCTCGCTCTATTCATTTCCAGTTCATTTTGTCGGATGCGTTCTCTTTATTCTCGTTCTTCTCTCTCTCTCTCTTCTCTCTCTCTCTCTCTCTCTCTCTCTCTCTCTCTCTCTCTCTCTCTCTCTCTCTCTCTCTCTCTCTCTCTTCTTTCCGCTCTCTCTTGTTCTTCTGTTTCTTTTTCTCGTTCCTCTCTGTCTCTTCTTTCAGCTCTCTCGGCTCTCTTTCCTTCGTATTAATCAGCATAAATACAATTTTAGGAGAGATGTAAATAATAGTGTGCATATGTCCGAAAATAACCACTTAATAATTGGAATTCAGCAAAAAAAAATTCGCTCAAATGACTCAATTAAAAGAAACCTTGTTAAATGTTCATGTATAAGCCAATTTAATCACTTCAACATTTCCCCTGACCTTTTTAAAATTGATGCTGTTATGAAAAAACTAATTCTTAAATAAATTAGCTTTGACCTATGTTCCTAATTTTTTTGCAATTTTCATTTTTATGGGAATGCGATTTGTCAATTTAATTATTGCATTGATTTTGTATTAACATTATTTTATTTATCTCCTTCTCTCCTTGTCCCTTTCCATTACTTATCTGCTTACTTCTCGTGTCTCGCCTAATCTCTCTCTTTAGACTATCCCTTTATCCGTTAATCGTTTTAACCTCTTTTAGCTCTGTTTTTGACTCTTTCTAGCCTCTCGGTTTGACCTTGCTACTTGTTATACCTAAATCTTAATGGGAATTAACCCATCCCTCTTCTACTTCCTCATTGGTGATTTCTTGTCTTAGAGGCGATCCTTTATTTTTTACTAACTTATATATACCGTTATTTTATTATTCTCTCTTGTAGTTATTCTTGAGAATGAAATGAATAAAGTTCGAAAGTACTTGGAAGCACCTTTTCATTTTTCCTGGGGGACATTGCATTCATTGCGAACCTCCCTCACGTGCTACTTTGTGATTTATTCATTTCATATATATATATATATATATATATATATATATATATATATATATATATATATAGAAGAAGGAGCAAATGCAAGTTCTGCGGGTGATAACAACCACCACAGGGCTTTCGCCATATTCATTTTCTGCCTTTCAAAACAATTTTGAAGACAGAAATAAAGGTGCAGAAACCTTGCATTGCAGACTATATTACAATATAGTACAAGAAAGAGAAATTAGACGCGAATGAGCAATGAGACAAGAAACAGGAGTTTTTTAGAGGTAAGAGAAAGGGACATTAGAAGAAGACTAGAATCAAAGAGAACAGAGGGCGGCACAATGAAGCCAATCCTTTACCGAGAAGACAGAGATAACGCCAGGGAAAAAAAGTTTGAAATTCCTGGCCGGGACTCGAACCCAGGTCTGCTGATTGCCGGTCAGATGCTCTACCGCTGAGCTACCAGGCACAGGGACTCTACTTCGCCCAAAGCGTTACCCCATCATCTGTTTCTTGTCTCATTGCTCATTCGCGTCCAATTTCTCTCTTGTCTTGTATATATATATATATATATATATATATATATATATATATATATATATATATATATATATATATATATATATATATATATATATGTGTGTGTGTGTGCGCGCGCGCGCGCGAATGCTAAACTATACCTCAGCCTACATAACGAAAAAGAAGGGGTAAAGAGTAATAGAGATTAAGAGCTTAACGAACCTTTGGCCCAAAGCAGAGAAGACGTGGGGAGGGAAAATAGATAAAACTTTAAAGTAAATAATATGATAAATTAAGGCACGAAGAGATTAAGTTCGTAACATTACAAAACCATAAAAAATATGAGTAAGAGAATGAGAAAATAAAACAAAAAAATACAGAATACATAGATGTATATGAAAATAAAGAAAAAGGAAAGATAATAAAGATAAATATCTATGGGATATAATGGGAAACTATTTCATTCAAAATAATCTTTTGAATAACCGGGTTTGAGTTTGAAGAGATCAAGATAGCTATTAATTTTCGGGAAGTAACTATGTATTTTAGATTATTCAAAAATATTTCGCTTAATAAAGTCTTGGCAGAAATGATCAAGGGCTGTATGATTTCTCTCCGGCTTGCGAAAAGCGAGTACGGTAGCAATTGGCCAAGAATATGGAAAAATCCTCAACCAGAATCTAGTGAATGAAGCCAACGGAAAGGCCAGGTCTCGCTCGCCTTGCTGTCGAAGCATGATATTGACTAAATCGTCCGGTTTATTAGTGGTCTGCGTGTAAGTAGCGAGAGCGCAACGCAACTCACTCAGCAAAAACAAGTCATTAAATAATTCCCAGCTTCTGGAGGTGAGGTTCAGTCTTCACCGACTGCCTGGATAATCTTGAAAAAGCACAAACTGATGGTCCCGCGTTTCTGGAAAAGGCTAGGGCGGTCCTGGTTGAACTTACCTAAAATCCTTTTGGTGTTCTTGCACATCTCTGCAAGCGGGTTACTCCACTAAGTGAGGAACCGTAAGCACACCATGAAGAGCAGTGATCGTGTTTCGAGACGAAAGGGAATCTTTTCCCCGCCCGGTGAAATTCGTATAAAATTAAATTAACGTCGGCGCATACTTGTATATCTTACTAGATATAGTTCTTCTCTTAGACCACATTCAGACACTCATCCACAAAGAAAGAGGTTAAGATGCAAAACTTCCTGAGGTTCAAGGAATAAAAGCATTGCCCTAAGCGATGTGGGTGCAGAAGTAGAATCAAAGGCTTCATCTAACGACCCAACTCATCGCCTGTGATAGAGATATCAGTCATTTACTGGAATTCAGATCTCCAAATTTGATCCAAGTACTTTATCAGAGGTTGCCTATTAAAAGAGATTTTAATCCAAAGTCCACTTATGCATCAGGAGAGCAAAGAGGCATACCAAGATGAGTAAAGGAAGTAGTTCTATGGCATAAGGCCGTGGATATTTCGACATTAAGAACGCGGATATCAAGCTCTTCGACCAGTTCCGAAAGGACCTGGCCTCTAGGACTAAGCCTGTATTCTGCACAGAGGGGAACCTTCCCTTCAATCACCATTTTCCTCACCGAAGGAAAGAAAATGTTTGAAAGCGAAAAAACTGCATGTAAGTCAACCAATTTCTCGTTTATGATTGTAAATATAAGACGCAACGAAAAAACTAAATGCACTTCGCAAGATTTGTTTTTCTCACTGAGTTTCACCACGGAAATTTCAAGGTCATGGGTGGATCTCAGCTCAGTTAGGTTGCGTTTTATGTTGTTGTATTTGAGTATTTCTATTTTGTCCTAAAAAATGCGTGTCTCCATTTATACATATATATGCTATAACCTAAGTAATCAGTCGACTCAATTATCTTTTTCATTTTAATTGATTTTAATAAATATATGTATATTTAATTTACCAAAGGAAATGTGCTAGCTAGCACCTGTTATAACGACAACTTCTTTGTAGTTTTGCAAACCATTTCCAGTCTTTGGCATGCCATTAAAAAAGGACCAGATGTTCCACTTTCATTAATAATTAATTAATTCGAGTAAGGTTTAGGGTGGGTTTTATTACTTTGGTTCTTTTTAAAGTAATTTTCCATTATAATCCATTACTTTGAATGGCCCTGTAAAATAAAAGCATCAGCTGAATTCGAAGAAATTCCAAAGTTTTTCGATATGTTGTAACCAACATTTTACCCAAAATGTTGAGACTTCGAGGAGAGAAATTCGGAAAATTTAACTGTCTTCAGAAACAGTTGGAAAATGGGAGACCAAATCACGATGCAAAACTATTGTTCCTGTATTCCAAGGGCCTTTTTTCGACCGTATTAAAAATTTGGGCACTATCGTTAATGATGAGTCATCTCCCAATAACACTGTTGCTTACGTCCATAAATCTACTCTCTCCTTTCTCTGTAATGTTAGCTACACCCGCTCTTATTTTGACCAAAATAGTTTTGAGATTGCCAGTCCTGCTTTCGGAAGTACTCTCCTTGATTATTGTAACTTCCTTCTCGCGAGATAAGAAGCTTCCAGTCTTTCAGTCCTACAACTTGTTCAAATGTTTGAGGTCCGTATTTTCTTTCACTGGGAACGTTTCTCCCATGCAACCAGTCTGCCTCATGATCTGCGATAGCTACTTATTCAATCCAAAATAATCACCTTAAACGTCCATTCGTTACATCCAAGATCTTAAATACTGCAGCGCCAATCTACTTGTATTCTCTCCTAACCAAATACCAGATTCTTTGAAACTCTGGCCTGTTACCGCTAGTCAATGCTCCCCTGTGCTAGTCGCCTGTGTTGTTGCCTTGATGTTTGCTCTTAGAAAGCAGAATGCTCACCTGGCTTCTATAACCTCGGCCCCATCTCTTAGTGCCTTCGAGCGTGCCTGAATAAAACATTCTTCTCTCAAACCTGTGAAAGGCTATCTCCACCTTGAAGAAAAAAATGCCAACATTACCCGTGGAATGGTATCAACAAAACTTTCACTGTCCTCCGACATGAGTTCTTCTTTGGTTTAGAAAATAAAAGCAACTTTGTATTTTCGATTTATCATATAATATTTATCCTAACATCAAGCATTTCATACTTTTTTGAGTTATTCTCACTTTCTTTTATATTATATTCGGTATCAAGTTTTATTTAGCTATATTATAACAGGAAAACTATGGTCAATAAACACTTCACATAATAGGCATAGAATCATAGGCTTTCTAAACACACGGCTCAATTTTATCCATTGCATTTCAACTTCTTCATTTGTTCCGTTAATTTTACTTGCGAACTGAAATTAAAAGGGACATAAAAATAAATAAGGAACAAATGATTCTGACACTACACATAAACTATCTCAATTAAGTTCAATAGACATTCATTGCTCAGGCACATAGGCAGATTGCGGTGAATAAAAGATTGAAGGAAATTATCAAAATTTGCATAGCTGGAGTGAATTTTAAAATGAGTGGTTGCCAATATCAGTGAAGTTAAAACTTTGCTTTTTCTTTTGGGGCTATTTGAAAAATAAGGTATGCTCCATCTTAATTGAAAATCAAACCAATTGAGAGAATTAATAAAGCACTAAGTCAACTTGCTCAAGGAAAATCCACAATTAGACAAAAAAAATGGCCTTGAAGAGAAATGTGCGGAATGTGGAGGGAGCCAGTCCTTTTGCGGAATGGAATTTATTTATAAATGTATTTTAACAAATTTATTTTTCAAATCAAATATTATAGCATTTGATTAATTCACTTACCTTGCCTAAACGTAATTTTGGTTAATATCATTACCATTTATAGAGAGATTTTCATACACAAAATCACTTTTAAACAATGATAATATTATCACGCATACTTTTTCAATATAAATCAAATTAAAGGCCTCGAAACGAGTTCAAATCGGTGCAAAACCGCTCCTAAGAGTGAAGATCAGAAGTAAACATGACCAAATGATTATTAGTTATATAAGTTCTGAGAGTTCGTACAAATGTTCGCGTGGTTTCAAAAATTCGAGTTCGCAAGCTTTTATTTAGGTCGGCAAGAATCAAACAGATTAACGGGTAACTTCCAGCCATCCGAAAGTCACTTTCCTTCATTTCCTCTGGAAACCTTTTTTCACTTTCCTCCCAAATTAAGTCATGAAGAGAAAACGTGAACAATTCTCAGGTTAACTTTTTTTTTTTTAATTCCTTTGTCTCTTAGGCATTTTTTTCATTTTCAACTTTACACATTCTCTTCCAACATTTCCTGTTGGCAGATGAAAATCTCTTTGAAAGTTCAGCCAAGTGTTAAGTTTCTTCAAACAATAAATCTTCACGCATGCGTTTATTTATTGTATAAAAAGAACAGACTAATCCGCTTCTGTTCCCTATCTGATTGGCAAAGTTTGTTATTTGCTTTTTCTCATGCAATTAAACCGTTAATTTTGCTTACGCCGGATCGAAATTTTAAGGTGAAATACGAACTACGGATTCATACATTACATATGTCTCATTCCTACTTAAAAAGCGTTTCTATCCTTCAACTAATAGAGCGGTTGCAGGGTCACCAATGGAGCGGCTTGTTGTGTAAACACGCTTAAAAATTATAATTATTGAGTAGGTCTACAGATAGAATTCTTCTTAGTTGCCTCAAGGCGGGATGGATGGGCAGCTCGTGTGGATTGAGAGCTTCTTGGAGGTTGATGTGAAGGCTGGCATTTGGCGTGGAGCGATAGAGTTATGTAAATGGCGATCTTAATGTACCTTTCCAATGCGTGCCAGATTAAGCAGGACTCGAAGAGCATGTGATTGCTAGATGTCACCAACATAGGATTGCCAGCATTCGATGGCTGCCCCACTAGCTACCTTAGGTGCGCTTTAATATTACTGAAATTTGAAGCGGTGATTCATCTCGCTTTTTGTTTCTAAAGCTACTACGGATATTACGCGTAACTATTTCTTTTCTCAATCTGTTACGTAGCAAATGGAGAGGAATATTTGAGGGTCTACATCCCGTAATTCGGCAAAAGACTAAAATTTGTTGTATCAGTGGTTACTCTTTTTACCGAGCAGGTTCCATGAGATTTAGAATGGTTCCTCCGAACTTAGGCATTTAAAGGTGACGAAATTATTCTAACAGTGATTAACATTTTAAACATTTCGCATATTCTATTTATTTATCCCCATGTCGTGGTGTGATATTATATTATATCAATACCATATTATATCTATGGGGAAAGGACTAATAACTTAAAGGCGAACCGACAAAGGGGCGGAACGCCACGAGTTTTGACGCGCGGAGCAGCGAGAATAGAGTGCAAAACGAGGTAAAGTAAAATTTGGGCAATGGTACAGCTCAAGGTTATTTAAAGAGGCATGTACAAAAATATAATTTTATTTACAGAAAATAAGAGAATCAATGGGCAAAATTATATTGGTAAATGAGGGGGGGAATTGCAGAGTTATGCATCAGACTCTGAAGTTAGAAATTAATGCGTTACAGAAGGAGACTATTCAAATGGGGAGGATTAACTCAAATGGGTTTTTAAAGGGGGGGGGGAGGTGATTACGGTTCTCCAAGGGAGGGGGGGCGATAACGTCCGGTCCAGGGGAGAGTATTTCGGCCACCCGAAGACGAGTAGGGAACAAGGAGAACTTCTACAGGAGTTGATGAGTGGAGTCTGAAAAATCGCTCGGTGGTGATCGTCAAATGGAAATACCTCACTGGCTGGACTAATTCCAACGACACGAAAAGTTCAGCCGTCACTTTGCTTCGTTGTTAAGCACCTGACTTGGAACTAGGAGGAATGCTTCTTGGATCTTGGCGGGACTCCTTAACTCTGTATCTCCCACCTGGAAGACGAGCCCAATATATCCGAGGCTCCCCCTGCAGAGGTGGGGGAAACATGGGGTGTTTGGCCAGCGCTACTCTCGAATGGCCTCGAACCTTCACGCCCAGGCAATTCTAACCCGCGAAAAAGTGGTTCGGGGCGGAAGTGGTTCGAAGCTACCGCTTGTGGATGGGGTATGGGAGGGGCTTACCAATTTAAGCCTAACCAAATTATATAATTTTCTTTAACGCATGGACGTCACTTCCGTGCTGGAAAAGAAATTCCACGTGGAATTCATCCACACATCTCCCATCCGATAGATGATGCTTTACAGAGCAGTTGTGTAGGAAAGGATCATCCTACCCGTCGAACTAGAATTATCAAGGGTCTATGGAAATTCTGACCTGCTACGACAGGTGTACACACAAAAAAAAAACGTGAATCTGAGCTCAGTGGGTAATTTACGGACATAAGCCTTAAACGGGTCAATTCTAGAGACAATATAATTAGCACAATTTTAAACTAAAAAAATCACCGGAGAACATTGGCGACATTTCAGTGGAACCAAAAAAAAGGATGCAATTAAATGGAGGAATGCATATGGGACTAATGACTAAATTTGGTAACCCCCAGACTATTACCAAGGCCTCCCGTTCTATTACTGAATAATTTATCTTGCGTGGTAAAAGCTTTCTACTCGCTTAAGCTACCGAGTGGCTGTCTCCGTTGTCAGCATATTGAAGGAGGACACATCCAATTCCTTCATCACTGGCATCGGTCCTAATGCCGAAATGCTTTGTCGGGTTCGGGAGCCTCAGAATGGGAGCGGACGTTAGCTGGTTCTTTAGCTGATGGAACCTGGTGGAGGTTTCGAGGTCCCACGAGAGGGGATCCGGGGATTTTTTTGAAGCAGGGCAGTTATCGGTGCGGCGATTGAAGCGAAGTTGGGAATTAAGCGGCGGTAAAATGAGACCAATCCCATAAATGACCTCAATTGTTTCTTCGTGCGGGGGAGGGGCATCTCAACGATGGCTCGGACTTTTTCTTCCTGGGAGCTCATCTGATTTTGACCGATCTTGAATCCCAGATACTTAATCGTATCATAAGCGAAGTGGGACTTAGTAGGCCCAAGAGTGAGCCCGTGCTCACGAATCCTATAAGTAGGGCGTGGAGAGCAATCAGGTGCTGGTTCCACGTAGCGGTCGCTACATACAGGTTGTCAAAATAAAAAAAGACCTGGGGCAGCCCGTCCAAGATCCTTCGCATCATTCTGTTATAATTGCTGCATGCAGTGACTAGCCCAAAGGGGAGTCGTTTAAAATGCATGAGGCCCTTATATGTGGGAAAGGCGGTATACTTTCGGGCGTTTTGACGAACGGGTATTTGGTATTACGCCTTACAGAGGTCTAATTCAAAAATGAAGTTCATTTCCTAAAAAAAATGGAGATTTTCATCTATGAGGGGAATGGGTTCTGCGTCGAACACTATTACCGAATTCAGCTTGTGAAAATCGACGCACATATGGAAAGTGTGGTCGGGTTTGCGAACCATAACAATCAGGTAGCAATAATCGGACGCCGAGGGTTCTATTATATCCAACGATACCAGATTATCCACCTCTTCGTCGAAAGCTTTCCTAAGGTGGATGGGGAGGGGATATGGCTTGGAGGGGACGGCTTCTCGGGTAATAAGGACAATGTCGTGCTCAAATTGATTAGAGCAGCCGGGTGTGTTAGAAATGACATCGTCGAATCCGCTCAGCAACTGCTGCAGCTGACTCTTGGAGTAGGGAGCTAGCTGGGGGCAGACGTCGAGTGCGGTGGCCTCAGATGGATTTGGAAATTCGGGTAGTGACGGAAGTGGATATTCATTATCTGACTCAATACAAACTACTTGAAAGACGTTTAGATTGCCAGCGGGGTATGCTGCTTCCAACGGGGATTCTTCGTCTGCGGCTACAAAGTTTTGGGTACCTGTGCGCTGGTGGTACCCTTTTAACATATTCACGTAGAAAACCTTCGCTCCCGGCGGAGTACGGATTAGGTCATCCACGGGTCATCTAGCCTCGAGGACGGGGTAGGGTCCCTTCCACTGGCTTAGGAGTTTGTTGCTTTCCATGGGAAGTAGTAACAGCACCTCCGCGCCAGGCTTGAATTTTCGTTCTCGTGACTTAAGGTCAAAGTAGGTCTTATACCTCTTTAAATTCACGTCCGCGTTATTATAGGCTAAATCAGCACACTCTTTTAACCTTTTTCTCAAATCCAGGAGATAAGAGTAGGAGGTCTATATTTCCTCGTCCAGTTGGGAATTAGTAAATAGTTCGTTTAGGATGCTGAGGGGGCCGCGCACGTTCCGTCCGTACCATAGCTCGAAAGGGGCGAATCCAAGGGTTCTATGAGAGATCCCTCTGCACGCAAAATGGGCAACCGGCAAGTATCGGTGCCATTCTCGGGGCTGGTCCATGCAGAGGCTTTTGAGGACTGATTTGAGGGTCCCGTTTAATTTCTAGCGCATACCTTCCCAGTCGGACGGTAAGGGGTGGTAAACAAAAGTTTTACCATCAGAAGCTTGCCTAAATATTCCATTAGTTACCTACTTGGGAATTCCCACGCGCGAGAATATGGAGATCAGTGGTTCGGCGCACGTGATACTATCAATCTTCTTTAGGGGGACTGTTTCTGGGAAACGGGTAGCGAAGTCTACCAAGGTGAGGTCGTAGCAATGTCCTTCGCTGGAAGGGGGGTAAATATGGCCAATCAGGTCGATAGCAACTCGGGAGAAGGGCTCGGTGATGATGGGGCCTCTCTGAAGTGGGGATGGCTTAACCCGACCTTTTTCGGACGTCTTTTGGCAGATATCACATGACCGACAATATTCGGCGATGTTTTTAGCTGCACCTGGCAAAAAGAAATTCTTGAAAACTCGTTGCGCGGTCTTAGTATGGCTAAAATGGCCTGCGAATAAACTGCCATGGGAGAGCTTCAATACTTGCGGGAAGTATTCACGGGCAACACACAAGAAATGTGTTTCTTGGTCTGTGACTTCCAAGCAGACACGATACAATTACTCTTTCTTCACGAGATACGACCCTCGTTTGTTACCTCGGGTGTAATCACGCTCGAGAGTTTTAGTTTTCTCTCAAAGGGGGAGGAGAGTTGCGTGGGCAAACTTGTCGCGCCGGGAGGCTTGGAACTCCGGGTCGATAGGGGTTTCCAAGGGAACGGGTGCATGGGATCCCAAGGCTGCCTGTGTACGGGTAATCACGGGCTGGGCCACGGGATAGTTATGGATTACGGACTTTGACCGATCAAAACGGAGCAGAACTGGATTGGGGCCGCTACCACTTCGGCCCAACCGGACATATAGTCACACTCGATGTGACAACGAGTTACTGGGAAACGACTGGCCCGGCCAAGGTAGTCGTAGACCACCGCAAACTTCTTGTGGTCAGGGCCAACAGGGTTAAGTAGGTCCTCAAACACTACGATGCAGGTGCACCTGGTGTCACGGATGAGGTTGGATACTCGGCAACCGTTCACGGTTCCGTTCTCAAATTTCAATCCACTTGGGTTGTTCTCATTATAGAGGAAGTTTACCTGATGGTCCGGAACTTTGGCGGGCGAGGGGGGACGGGGGTCTTCTGAGGCGACGGAGGAGGAGCAGGGGCGGCCCAGATTTGGTGCACTTCGTGCGACTGAGAGTTTGCGAATCGGGAGTTTTGAGGACAGTTCGTGCGGTAATGGCCAGGAACTCCGCAGGTGTAGCAGATGATCGGGTTCTTTTGGTACCGCACAACCGGAGTAGAAGAAACGAGGGGCTTAACGTCTCTGTGTTCAGATGGATGGAAGTTTCTTGGCTTCGAGGGACTAGAAACTTTTGGAAATCATGGAATCAATTTAGGAGGGGCCTTAGGACCATAAAATTTAGTTTTGGGGGGTGATTGGGTAGCCTTTTTAACATCCTTAGGGTATAAATTGTGACTACTCGCGTAGACATCGGCCTCTTCCAAGCACTCCTTGAAAGTGGCACAACGTTTATTTTAAATGAAGGCGCGAATTTCGGGAGCCACGGCAGCTGAAAGCTGATCCCTAAGGAAGAATTCCAGAAGGGAAACGTAGACCTGGGAAATCTTGCACGCATCCAGCCAACACTGAAGGTGTCTTTGGAGGATGTACCCGTGTTGTCGAAATCTTTAACCAGGCCGGATCCTTTCCTGGCGGAATCGGGAGCGATAGAAACCGCTATTCATATGAACAGCGGCTAACAATTCGGACTTTAACGTGGAATAGTCTAAAGTTGCTTACGGGAAATGGATACGAAAATATTCCTTAACTAGGCGTTTAGGACGGGGAGTAAGCGAGCGACGCCATCATTTTCGAGATCCCATCTATTGATCTGAAAGATTCTCTCAAAATGGGTCAAAAATTACCAAAAGCGGGAAGTTTGACTGAAGGAGTTTGGGGAATTTCAGCCTGAGAACCGATGGACTGAGAATCCATTTGATTTCGGCTCATTTCCAGTTCATGCTGCCTAATTTATTCACGTTCTTCCATCTCTATTTTGTTCTTCTTCATCTCCATTTTGTTCTCCATCTCCGTTTTTCTTAGTTCCTCTTCCCGTCGTTCTGCCCGTTCGTTCCTCTCTTCTTCCTGTACGTAATTTAGCAAGTCTTTGCCCGAAAGACCTAACATAGCACCCTGACTCTCGAATTTTTCGAAGGATGACATTGTTACGCAGTTAACTGAAGGAACACTGACACGCGAACGAGCTAGGGCACTACCCACGCGAAAGGAATACTTGAATATTCGTGAAGGCCTTGTTTACAAAAAAAAATTATGATACAGCTACCTACCTCTGCTGTTTCTAAGCAGAAAAAAATTTAAATGGGCCTACCAGAATTAGGAGACCAAAGACCTAAACTCTTTTAGAATAATAACCAGGAGAATCTCCAAAATTTAAACACAATAAAAAAATTAATTACCTAGGGTCCAACACAAAATCTAAAATGGATTAACGTTCCACTGCTCTTCAATTAACTTGAACTTGCCTTCTGCCAATACAATACAAAAATTAAAATAAAAGGGATAGACGTGAACAACGAGGGAACTTCTAATGTCGAAATTAAAATGACACGGGTTCGTAATAACCCCAAACACACTTGCCCCTAAAATTATACAATATGTATATTAATAAATATATATGTCGTGGTGTGACATTATATTATATCAATACCATATTATATCTATGGTGAAGGGTCTAATAACTTAAAGGCGAACCGATAAAGGGGCGGAACGCCACGAGTTTTGACGCGCGGAGCAGCGGGAATAGAGTGCAAAACGAGGTCAGGTAAAATTTGGGCAATGGCACAGCTCAAGGTTATTTAAAGAGGCATGTACAAAAATATAATTTTATTTACAGAAAATAAGAGAATCAATGGGCAAAATTATATTGGTAAATGAGGGGGGGAATTGCAGAGTTATGCATCAGACTCTGAAGTTAGAAATTAATGCGTTACAGAAGGAGACTATTCAAATGCGGAGGATTAACTCAAATGGGTTTTTGAAGGGGATCAAGGGGTTGGCTTACGGGGGATTCCGGGTGAGACGTCAGGGTAAGGTTTCACGGATGTCTTCTGCAGGCAATAAACGTGAAGGCGAGGGCACTCGGAGCTTCTGAGCAGGAAGTTGATGTGATGACGGTTCTCCAAGGGGGGGATGGGCGATAACCTCCAGTCCAGGGGAGAGTATTTTGGCCACCCGAAGACGAGTAGGGAACAAGAAGAACTTCTACAGGAGTTGATGAGTAGAGTCTGAAAAATCGCTCGGTGGCGATCGTCAAATGGAAATACCTCACTGGCTGGGCTAATTCCAATGACACGAAAAGTTCAGTCGTCACTTTGCTTCGTTGTTAAGCACCTGACTTGGAACTAGGGGGAGTGCTTCTTGGATCCTGGTGGGACTTCTTAACTCTGTATCTCCCACCTGGAAGACAAGCTCAATATATCCGAGGCTCCCCCCGCAGAGGTGAGGGAAACATGGGGTGTTTGGCCAGCGCTACTCTCGAATGGCCTCGAACCTTCACGCCCAGGCAATTCTAACCCACGAAAAGGTGGTCCGGGGTGAAAGTGGTTCACAGCTACTGCTTGTGGATGGGGGAGGGTGGAAGAGGCTTACCAATTTAAGCCTAACCAAATTCTATAATTTTCTTTAACGCATGGACGTCACCTCCGTGCTGGAAAAGAAATTCTACGTGGAATTCTTCCACACCCCATTTTCCTGAAGGAATAAGAGATACCCTTCTGTGAGACATGCCTGCATGTGCCCTTCTTCTCCTCAGCAATCAACATCAGTACAGGAAAATCTATACGTTCAATTTAGTGTAGTGTCAATAATAATATTATTATTCATTCATTCACTCAATCTGTTGTCCTTTTCCTTTCTTAATTTGATATCTCAAAGCTCATTTCAAAGTAATGTTGAAGTTTTTATCTTGTTTATCATTGTTTATGGATAGAAATCAAGCAACTCTTTGAAGTTTTATTTATTAATTTAATAAGTAATATAACTCTAGCCAGTTTCTACCACTACGAACTTTTCAATATCATGTTTGTAAAAATTGTTTAACTTTGATTTTAAAAGTTATTTAAGGTTGTTTTGAGCTTTTCTTTTGTTCACATCCTCATTCTCTTTAGGTGATTAGCTAAACACGTAAAAATACAGTAATATGATAGAGCTAAGTCGGGTGAGTAAGTAAAATGACTCATTAGTTCCCACTTGAAATTGTTAAGCATTTGTATTAAATCTCATGTGATATTTGATCGTGCGTTATCTCAATGAAAGAGCACTCTTGTATTGATTAATGCTGGCCTTTTTTCTCTTCAAACTTTACGGGCAAATTGTTCAACAGAGCCCAGTAAACATCTTGGGCGATAGTTTGATTTGGATTAATAAGTTCAAAATCGATTATGCAATATATATCCTATCGAACACTCAATAGAATATTCCATGGATGGGGCCCTTGTTTCAGGTAGGAAATTGGATTTGCTTCAGGGCTAGTCCATTGTCTAGGGCGTTTAATATTATTGAACATAACCTATTTTCCTTCTCCTGTAAGAAACCTACTAAAATGATTCGCTTTTTAGTCAAGAAAGGGAAGATGAAGAATTGTTGATCAATTGTATATTCATCTAACAGGTCGTGAGGAATTCATCGCCTCAAACGTGAAACCTTGCCTATCTCCTTTAAATTAAACTGCAAATGGAAAAAAACTAAATGTATTTTTTTTAGCCATTATTCAACTGTTGCAATTGAATTTTCTTCATGTATAATGTTTCAAAGATCTTGATCAAACTCGACTAGTTTTCTTGACTAAGGTTTCCCGATTGAAAACTCTATGATCCTTTTTGGCACTACTCTCACTAATTGTTCCTTCACCTCATACTTAACTCAAACTTTCTGTCGTAAACTTGGCATTGTCGCCTTTTCTAACATCCCAAAGCATTACGTTACAAATGTTTTCTATTTGAAACTTCCATATTAGTTATCACTTTACAATAAGGCACATTAAATTAACAATAATAATACAAAAATTATAGCCGAGAAAATGACGACTCAGCTATGTCGAAATGTAAGCATTGGGTTAAGCTAAGACATACAAGTACCTAGGCTTCAAGTTTCTTAGACTAGGCCCGTGTAAAAACAAACCTGGTTCGTTTATTTTGATATTTAAAATAATGATAAACATGAAAAAATGCCGCATTACCTATAAGATGATAATTTTTCTATCCATCTTCCAATGTCTTTTAATTTAACTCATTATTACTATTAAAAAATGTTAACACTCACTCACATGGTTGTGGATATATCACAATATTTTTATATTCACTGTTAACAAGGCTGCCCATGCCAGTTTTTCTCAATCAAAATCTCCATTTAGCGGTTATGTTTTTTTACATATATTTCATCTTTGTTTGCTTCACTACCATTCTTCAGATTCACTGATTAACTAGTGAGCATATGACTTTATACATTATAATTCCAACTTATGCCAATCAACCTAAGTGGAGAAAAAACTGGAAGAACATATTTAACTTACTATGTGAAAACCTAAAGGAGAATATAGAATCAGAAACTAGCAAGAAGTAGAAGAAGATCTATTAGAAAAACTTTGGAAGATCTGTTGACATCTGCACTAGAGAAATGAGAGATATTTAATCGGAATTTCAAGAATAATATGGTAATATATTTTATATATAATGTTTGGAAGAAAATACTTAATAAGGATACCATGCCTTTTACCCCTTTTCTTATATACATAATAATAGAACAATGGCAGTATAAAATGATATAGTCGACATACAATCAATACATCCTGTCGTAGGTCAGGCAAAGATCAACCTTTACTCGGCTCCTTTGATCCTCAAGAAGCGAGTTTACGTGCACAGATTAGCCGTGATGTAGGGGGGAATTTATATGCATGAACAGAGTGCGATTAAAGTCGGCCGTAACAATCTACTATCTTGGTGGTTCAGGGGTATCAAAATTTAGTTAAACAAAATAAACCTTATATCTAAGAAACCAATATATATATATATATATATATATATATATATATATATATATATATATATATATATATATATATATATATATATATATATATATATATATATATATATATATATATATATATATATATATATATATATATATATATATATATATATATATATATATATATATACAGTTTAACAAGGGAATAATACAATATACAATTGGGGTAGGTTCAAACTGGGGACGGAACAGGGGAATGTTTGGATGCGGCAATAAAATACAAACAAACGCACGCTTGTCACAAGTCGGGAGACCTGAGTCACGAACGACTCACACGTAGCCTCGATTTAGCAGGATGGTCTACAGAGAGTGGACGGAGAGAGAGAATCCTGTCAACGGGAAGTTATGATTACCACGGATGACATCGAGAGTAGGATCGGAGAGGAATCCGATCGGGAGAGTTGCGTGACACGTTCGGTCAAAGCGAAAACGGGCGAATACTGGCGATGCTCGTGGAGACGGGATCATACTAAATTCTTAATTCCATCCTCTGCGTGTTTATATGAGGCAGGCGGAAGCGGCTTGCCCTGGGCGGTGAGATAGAGAGTCCCAGTTATCAAGCGGTTCGCTGGAAGGGCAAATCTTCACTTGGTTCACGGTGCGGCGGAATCCCTTTTCTTTGCGACGCTCGACCTTGTCGTGCCCAGCACGGCGTCTTATCGCTGAAAATGCTTCTGTCGGTTGTATATTGGGGATTTTCTAGGCCGCTCGATGTTCTCTCTCTCTCTCTCATAAAAAAGTAGAGGGAGAGGTGACGCCCCCTTGTCGCGGGAAGAGAGCTTGTGTGTACCTTTGACTTTTCGAGCTATGTTGTTGGGGGTCCCTCTTCTGGGTACCCCTGGCAGGGCTTCCCTTGTCGATTTGGTCGAAAACGAGATTCCAGACTAAGTGCGTCATTCTTTCCTTTTTCTACTCTATCATTCTCCTTTTTTACTTTCATCCTATCTCTCCCACTTATACAAAAAGAAAAAAACAAAAAAAGCCTACTCCTGTCATGTCACTCTTTCTCTTTTTCCCTCTATCTACATATAAGGACCTGGCAGCTCCCTCACGCGTCAGAAGAGAGGCTTTGGAACCTCTATAAACAACGCCAATCGACGCTCACTGGTTGCGAAAGACTAGGACTAGAGGTGTCCTAGGCGTTGGGGCACGATGAATGGGATGAGGGTAGTGCTCCGTTAACCCCTTCCCTGGCGCGTAATTATTGACCGATCCCAGTGCCCGTTAACAGGTGTCACTGGTAGCATCGGTCCGAGGTGACGGCCCTTTGTTCCCAGGTTGGTTGCCAGGCCAATAAAAAGCCTTAAGTCGAGTCTCTTGGTGGGGCGGGATATCCATTGAACGCTGCTCCGAGATCCTGGCCGTTGTGAAGGGAACTAGTAGGAGTTTAGTAAGGGGCGTGCTTCGTTGTTGTTCACCTGGTGACAAATCGATGGCCCCTTTGGGGACCGTCTGTGCTGCTTGGTTGGGAGCCACGGGACGCCGAGGCTTGACGACTTGGTCGGACGAACAGCAGCACATGGAGCGTGCCTTCTGGAAGACTCCAAAACGACTCCGATCAATATGCGGCGGCGAGTTACGCGGGGAGAACTCACCAACCCCCCTTTTTATCATTGATTGGTCGCAAAGTATTGAAAAAGAGAAAGTGTTCAAAATGACCGGCAAGAAAGGACCAGGAGCTTTAAAATACACGTGCGCAATATGCCACATAGATAAGTGGTGCGTGGACTTTCTGGAGGGGTGTTTTTCAAAATAACACCCGGCCAGTTTCTGCACCGACTGTATTTTAAACGGCCAAATCAAGGAGCTAAAAGAAACATTCAGGACTTCCGAGGAAAGATTCAGGAAGTTAAGGAAGAAAATAAACAGCCTCGAATTAGAACACGCCGGACTGATTCGCAGGCTAGAGGTCAGAATAGCAGAGCTAACGTCAAGCCCTGTACTAAACACTGCATCTGCAGTATTACCCCCAGAGCTAGGTCCGCATGCTACGGATAAACCCTCAAAGAAAAAGAAAAGGAAGGGAAAGAAACAGGAAGAAGAGAAAGTTGAAACAGAAGATAAAGTAGAAGCTGAAAAAGAGAAAGTGGAAGCAGAGGAAGAAAAGATAAAAACAGAAGAGTATGTAACAAAGAAGGATAGGGGGGAAAAGATGAATAAGAAAAAGAAGAAGAAAAATAAGATGGAGAAGAAAGAGGGAACCGAGAGTTCGCTCCCGCAAGGAAAGCCTCAAACCTCTGCACGGAAATTTCCGAGGGTTACCCTTGTGGGCGATTCCCAAGCACAGGGTTTGCAGCCCCTGCTAGCGGCCCGCCTTCGCACTAGTGTGGAGGTATGCTGCCAGCCAGGACGGGAAAACCACCACATCAGGGTAGAGGCTGAGAAATCTCAGATCTGCGAGAATTCAGTCGTTGCCCTGATGGTGAGTGGGAATGACCTCTACCTCCGAGGAGGCAAAGTAGGCCCCAGCGAGAAAATTCTTAACACGGTCATGGGAGCCGTGGACGACTGCGGATTGAGAACTCGCAAACGGGTCGTTGTAGGGATGCTCCCAAGAAGAGGTCCTAGCCGGACAGGTCACTCAAGGAACGTGACCCTGAACCAGCGCCTGTCCGACCTCTGTACGGCGGAAGGGTCTTCTTTCTGGACCCTTACCGCACCTTTTACGGTCAAAACGACCTTTCCTAAAGGGATAGAGTGCACCTTTTATTCAAGGGAAAGGCTTTACTCTGTAACTTAATCTAGGATGTCATATAGCAGACGCAGAGGAGCGTGCGACCCAGAGTGAAGGCGGACATAAAACAGTATGCCCGTCTCACTCCTGGAACGACGTTCTTAGATGTGGCAAAGAGGGGTACTGCCACACAAAAGAAGCCGGGAAACGGAAGAGCGTAGGGAGTCCTGCACTGGGGGACTCCCTAAAAGTTCTTCTGTTCAACGCGAGGTCAATCGGGAATAAGTTTCTTGAGCTCCGTGGCCTCGTAGTAACAGAGAAACCTGAGATGGTGGCCATAACGGAGACGTGGATTAAAACCTCAAGCCGAGATTTTGAAGGTTGATTCACGATTCCCGGTTACCAGCTCTTCCAGAAAGATAGGCCAGACAGAGAGGGTGACGGTGTGATGTTGTATGTCAAGGATACTCTCAACTCGACGGATTGCAACATCGTATCCGACCATGAACTACTAGGTGTTGACCTAGAGATAGGTCCTGCCAACTTTTCGAAGACAGTGTGTCTATCGTCATGGGTGATTTCAACACACAAGTTGACTGGAAAACCAGAGAACCCTGTGGCGAGAACGCACTACTCCTGGAGTTCGCGAACAACGAGTTCCTGACTCAATGGGTGAGAGAGCCAACGAGAGGAGACAATATCCTCGCCTTGATTTTAACCTCTGAGGATGACATCGTTGAGGACCTCTCTGTTGGCGAAGAGCTCGGTGGCAGTGACCACCGACTAATTAGATTTGTAGTCAAAGTCCCCAAGGCAGAGCATGCAACTAGTAAATCGAGGAAACTCGATTTAAGAAGAGCAGAGTTTGCAGGTCTACGCGCGGGACTGACTGACGCGAGGCTAGAAGAGTGCGAGGCAGTTGAAGACTCTTGGAACAGTTTCAAAACTACATTCATGATTCTTGAATCGCGTTTCATCCCTCTGAAATGCCCTCGTTGGTCCTCTGTTCAAATAAAGTGGTTTAATCGAGAAATCGGGCAACTGCTTATGGAGAAGAGAAATGTGTACCGGCAATCGAAGATTTCGGGTGACTTTGACGAATACGGGAGGCTAGCCAGGAGAATAAGGTCAGGCATAAGGGCGGCTAAGCGGTCTGAGGAACTCTGAGTGGCGAGACTCTGTAAAGAGAATCCCAAGGAGTTTTTTATACATGTGAACAGCCGTAACGATTGGCCCTTTGAGGAATGAGGAGGGGACATTAAAGCATTCAGATGCAGAAAATGCTAACCTCCTCAACGACTACTTCTCTTCAGTGTTTACTGAAGAGTGTGGTCCCATTTCCCAGCCGACGGATTCCTACTCGGGGGAAAAGCTGGAGGCAATGGACTTCACCGAAGAAAAAAAAAAAGAAAAAGATCGCTGACCTAAAGACGAATAAGTCCCCTGGACCGGACGGGTTTCTACCCAAGGTGTTGAAGGAAGTGTGCGATGAAGTATCACGACATCTGTGCGCTATCTTTAGCATGTCAATCCGGACCAGATGCGTTCCCAGGGACTGGCGTGAAGCGGAGGTGACTCCGATCTTCAAGAAAGGAGACCCCAGCCCTTCGTTCAAACTACCGACCTATCAGTCTGACTTCGATAGTCGGTAAACTCATGGAAAGCATGATGGTGGAAAAAATGGTCATGTCTGACGAACCTTGTGGAATTCTTCCACTTCGTGTTCAGTGAGCACGATCGGGACAAGGTGGTGGATGTGGTGTACTTAAACTTTCAGAAAGCCTTTGATAAGGTACCACACCTCCGCCTTCTCCGGAAAGTGCGAGCGCTAGGCATAGACGGAAAAGCAGCCGGCTGGATCGAGAACTCGCTAAGTGGAAGACGGCAACGGGTGGTGGTGAATGGACAGGCTTCTGAGTGGGTGCCCGTTACTAGCGTGGTGCCTCATGGTTCTGTCCTGGGACCACTACTATTCATCATCTACGTCAACGACATGAACGGTGACATGGTTGCCAAGATTTCCAAATTTGCCGATGATACCAAGCTTGGTATGAGCGTTGCAAAGGATGGAAATACTTCCCACCTGCAAGAAGATCTTGGGAAGATTGGGGAGTGGTCAAACACGTGGCAAATGCCTTTTAACGTGGTGGGGAAATGCAGAGTAATGCATATCGGCCACAGAAACCCCCAATCTCAGTATATCCTTAAGGGCACTGCTCTTGAATCGAGTGACACTGAGAAGGACTTGGGTGTAACTATCACTAGCAACCTCAAGTTCTCGAAACAGTGCATCGAGGCAGAGAAGAAAGCCCAAAGGATGTTAGGCTACATAAAGCGCCAGTTTGGATACCGTAACAAGGAGATAGTACTTTGTCTGTACAACTCCCTCGTTCGGCCGCACCTGGAGTATGCCGTACAATTTTGGAGTCCTTCGTTTCGAAAAGACATCGCAAGGTTGGAACGCGTACAAGCTAGGGCAACCAAACTGATTTCCTCTATCCGACATAAAGGTTATGAGGATAGGCTAAGGGAATTAAATCTGTTCTCGCTGGTCAGCTCATCGAAGTTTTCAAAATAATTCGAGGGTTCGACAATGTTGACTACCGGGATATTTTCACACTGAGTGAGAACATGACGCGCAATCACGGCTTCAAACTTGAACTGAAGCGTTACAACCGCAATCTGTGTGGAAACTTTTTCACCTACAGTATCTGCAGTAAGTGCAACGCACTTCCAGTGGAAGTTGTCAACAGTGAATCTGTTGACCAGTTCAAGTCAAGACTAGACAAAGTCTTGAAAAGTGGCTGTTTAGGGACGCAAAACAATTGAGCAGCCATGTGCCCGCTCGATTGCTAGTCGAAAAATACCTTCTTTGAATGGACTGTAAGGTCTCCTAGGGTACTCTCTTTCCTTGTAACTCCTTCTTACACACTCTCTCTCTCTCTCTCTCTCTCTCTCTCTCTCTCTCTCTCTCTCTCTCTCTCTCTCTCTCTCTCTCTCTCTCTCTCTCTCTCTCTCTCTCTCTCTCTCTCTCTCTCTCTCTCTCATGGAGACACCTCTCGTGGCTCTCTTCCATAACACATCCTATTTTTTTATGATGACATTATTTGTTGTAACTCAAAGGGAATCTTAACAGGATACAAATCCTTTCTAGAAGAGATTCCCTTGCTAAAGGATGAGGTACAACGTGAAAAGGAAGAAATTACCAAACAGTTGGCGCAAACGAAATTAAGGCTGACGAAAACTCAATGAAAATTGCATATAATTGAAGGCAACAACTTAACAGATTTCTGGAAGCTTTGTCTTTAAGGATCATTACACGAATAATATAAAATCAGCTAGATTTTCCGCGAAAAAAACATATACAACACAGAAAAGACCATATCACTCTTTCAATTAAATAAGATGAAATTTTTAACTTTTGATTCAACATAAACAAAAATCCCAACCGAAAAGAAATAATGCGTTAACAAATATGTTATCTAAGTTATCAAATTGATTTTCTTTACAATCTTTTACTAAATCTTAGTTTTTATACCATGGAATTACATACATCTATGTTTGTAAATTACCTACAAAGATTCCTAGATTACATCCAAGTAAGGAAAATGTATAAACTACACTCTTGAAAGCGAATTTATCACGAAATGAGAACAAAAGCCTCTTGGTGATAATTCAACTTCATTAATTTCGCTCTCTTTGCCCTTCATTTATTAATTAATCAAAGAATATAGGCAATAGTAAGATAATTAACAGATCTAATTATCCGGTAATAGAAAAGGCCGCTATTTCCTAAGACATCGTTTGAGCTCAATTATATAACTGAACAGAATTATCTTATTTGTTCTCACCCTAATTATTTGAATGATGATCGTATTATCTGGCGGCGATTGCCCTAAACTTAATGATTTGAGTAGTGTAAGTAAAGGAAGGCACAATAAAGGGGTTCCTCAATTTTTTTAGATCAATGATGAAGAAAAGGAAACTTGTATGGTCAAAAGAGAATTTAAGCAATCAAGAAAGAAAGAAAATAGGAGAGCAGTTAGAGTAATTAAAATTTTAAATAAAAGTCGATCAATATACAATCCCACCTTTAAGTCCCCCCAACTATTGAATTTTATTAGCAGAAAGTGATGGGTGTTGGGACAAGTGAGTTTATAATCTCCTGCAACAACTTTCTAAAGATGAAAGTCCAAAAATTAAAATCCAAAATTCACTTCAGTTTCAATGAACGCATACTCTGATCTCGAACCAGCAAAGCAGTTTGTTCCTCACTCAAGCGGGGTATTTTTTTTTCTTTTAGTCACCTACCGACAAAAATGGGTACGATCTTGATCTTTAAGATCACTTTTATATGGTGATCTTGATCGAAGATCACTTTATTTCGTGTGGTTTTGTCTTGATGATTTCTTTAGACCTCAAGATCACTTTTAATTTAAGATTCTTAAATATGCCGCTCTGCGAAAGTCATTTGTTTTTGTCCAAGCGACATCTGGTGGCACTTTTGTTCTACACTGACTGTTTATGTTCTCTGCAACGAATGTAAATAAAGTTCGTATTGAAATAAGTGATCATGTCACATGCCTGGGATCACCAGAAAAATCTGACCGTAAAGGTTTCTACTGAAGAATCTGACCCCCAGCTTGCCTCTCCTGAAGAGTTCCCCCCCCCAAAAAAAAAAAAATGTTTCTACTGAAGAATCTGATCCCCATCCTTTCCAAAGAAAAGTTTAAGGATTTATTTATAAAGGTGGTTTAAAAAAAATTTATAAATAGGATAAATGATAAAGTTAAAAAAAGGTTAATTTATATTGTATTGGACACAAATATGTGCGCACGAGGTTTCAAAGTGATCGGTAAATCGCTCACACCACAAAATTCTTTTTTACAACCTTTCATTACCTTGATTTTGCTCTTCTGCTTGTTCCAGTAAGACTCTACCGTTTACGTACGAACTCCAGTTTGAGGATCTACAAAAGGTATAGAATGATTTAGTATACGATACGTAAATCCTAACCGCTGGATGTTTCTGTATACTTTCCATTCATCGAAATGAATAAGTGAACGAGGAAGTACTACTTTTTCAATGATGGGTAAAAGAGTGACAGCGCTCCTGCCAGGTACGATTTCCATGTAGCCAATTGTGGGCGTATTGGTTGTATTAACAATACCGAAAACCCCAACCGGACTTTGGGGACCTCTTCCTTTGTTATGTTTCACTTTGTGCGCAAAGCAACATTCATCAATCTCTAAATACGGGTCCTGATCCTCCAAGTTTAATCTGGTTATCTACGAAATAATTGGTACGAATTTGCCTGAAAAAGTTGTAGCAATCAATTAGACTCTGAAATTTCTGTTTGTCGTAGACATAGAGCTTTAGTTATACAAAGATTTTCTGACCAAACATACTTAATATGAATCCATTTTTGGATTGAAAGGTTGGATTTTTCAAAAAAAGAGTCTTTTCTAATGGAGGTTGTATATTTAAACCATCTCCCTTCTTTTCTTGACATTTCCAAGCGAATCCATCTTTTTTTTATGTTTTATCCGGTTCATAGGCACATTACAGGCTTCACAATTCATTATTTGCTTTAAAAGTTTTTTTAGGTAAATATCGTATTGTTTGTAGATTAGTATTCTCTTAAGGTAAATATATGATAGTTGTTTAAAAAAAATAGAAGCCTTAAGGCTTAATATTACAAAACTTAAAATATAACTAAAGACAAGGTTAACAACTAAAAATACAAGTTGTTTGTTCAATACTGAAAAGTGATGATACTCCACTTCCACTCGGTCAACGTATGGATTTATCTTGTGAGCAGATTAGAATATGTATTTTTTACCTTTAGATTAAAAAAGTCGTCTTCTGATGAATTTATTTAAATAATTGATATAAGTAACTACTACAAATTACCCTTAAGTCGTAAAGATTAGACAAAGGAAGAGAGTAACATTAAACGCATCAACCGTAAGCCATGCAGATTAAATTTATTTTCTCGACCTTTTTGTATAAAAAAAATAATATGAAATAGAGATTGTGCTTCCTGAAGAATCTTCTCCTCAGAATTTCTGTTCTGAAGAATCTGACCCACGAAATATCTCTTCTGAAGAATCTGACCCACAGAATATCTCTTCTGAAGAATCTTCTGACCCCCAGGTGGGCTCTCCTGAAGAATCTCCCCCAAGTCGCTTTGGGGGTCATATTCTTCATGTGATCTTAGGACAAAATGGTAATTACATATAAAAATGTATAATTGAACATTATGCATATTTGCTATGCGTCAAATAATACGTATACGTAGTTAACGTTATTAATAACAGAATTTAGCTACTATATATATATATATATATATATATATATATATATATATATATATATATATATATATATATATATATATATATATATATATATGAGAATGGGTGAAGAAAGTAAAAATCCGAAAACACTCTGCAGTTCTTTATTGACGTTTCGCCTTTGAGCTTCTTCAGAACAGAACTACAGAACAAAGGAGATCGCTTTCTATATTTTTAGGCAAATGAAGAAGCTGAAAGGTAAAACGTCAATAAAGAACTCCAGAGTGTTCTCTGATTTTTACTTCCTCCACCCATTCTCACTTATACGTCCTGAAGTCCAACAACATTATGTCGGGTGGTTGAGAAGGACTGGACCTCACACAACTGGAATTTGACAGGAGAATGAAGATCGCTAGTCGTATATTATGCAGAGGTTTTCTCTGGCGTTGCCACGAGGAGTAGTTTCTACCAAGAGTGGCACCCAAACAGCCATGTTTCATAGGGAAACCTTTTAGTATATGCGCTAGGGAGCATTTAGTGGAGAGTTGCGAAGTATTGATTAATGACATAGATGTGTTGAGAGAGGAGAGAGATGAAACCTTGATATTACCCAGGGCCTTAACTGAGGAGTTAATAGAGGAAAATCTTAAGCAAAAGAGAAGACATGACAGACAATTGGAGATACTTTTGTACCAGAAGTGAATGAATAGGACGGGTAGGTCTAACTTAGTTAACACTATCGAGTAGAAACCTTAGCACAATGAGAAACTGGAACTCTTTTTAAGTTTAAAATTTTACATAGGCACGGACAAAAAGAGTTATTTAAGTTATTTAGCTAAAAATTACAGACACAGTGAGAGTGATGTGGATAAAGGGTTGGTTCAAGAAGTTTTATTTTGCTATAAGAGTATGACTGACGGGCCGAACTATGCTATAACCCAAGAATTCCTGACCACACTATAGGATTTGGGAAAGTGTAAAGAATTTTTAATAGCACAAGCGGAGAAAGAATAGGGGTAGTAGTATTGGACAGGTCAGCATATAGAGAGAAAATGAACGAGTTGCTCAATGACATACGAGTAAAGGTATCCAGGAAGTTCGATAAAGAGGCTATATTATTCGAGAATAAAGTTAAAATAATATTTAGGAAAACGAGGGGGCTTCCTGAGACCCACAAGCAAGTCATTCCACTTAGACCAATCACCTCATGATTGGGTCGTGCTCCTTATAAGATTTCTAAGGTATTAGACAAACCATTGTCTCACACATTGGACAAAATCAGTAAAGCTCATTTGAAGAATTCGGCCGAATTCAAAGATAGATTATGTGAGGTAAACCTCAGAGGAAAGAAACTCGTCAGCTTTGATGTGAAGGCGATATTCACCAATGTCCCAGTAGATAGTGCCTTGAAGGAAGTGAAGAAATCAGTAGCCAATATCAAAGACTCTGATCTGCCTATTAATAAAAGGGATTATATCAGGTTAATATCTTTATGTGTAAGGTTTGGGGCTTTCACCTTTGAGGGGAACGAATATAGGTACCACAGAGGATTATCCATGGGAGCGCCTCTGAGTGCCGTTATACCATGCTTGTTCATGGAAGTTCTAGAGATGGAGAAATTGACGAGGGTTATGGGGAGGGATTCACTTTAGTGGAGGTATGTAGGCGATCTCCTGGACGTAATTCGAGCGAGTACCGATATAGGCAACAAATTTAACTGCTGAACGAAATGGATGAGGAAATCCAGTTTACCGTGGAAGAAGAACAGAACAATAAAATTCCTTTTCTTGACACGTTGGTCCATACGGATTATGATACGGCTAAATTCTCCGTGTATAGGAAACTGACGAATAAGGACAATTTTATTTATTTTCTCTCTGGACATGGTAAGAAAACGAAGACAGGGGTAGTCATTGGCTTTTATTTAAGGGCTATTCGCATTTGTAGTGCAAGCCTTCGGAATGATGAATTTGAATATATTAAAAAAGCCTTCAGGAAAGTAAAATATCCAGAGGGTTTTTTAATAAAATGACCTCAAAAAGCATTAAAAATAGCGGAAAGAAGTAAAAGGCGATATTCACAGAAGCGGACGAAGATAATGAGCCCGCCGGGAAGGGATTAGAAGGGGTCAGATATCTGTCTGATCCATACTCTATGGCGACACAGAGATTAAACAGTTCTCTTAGGAAGGCAAGTATTTTGATAGCTAACTTTGCAGGAACCAGAGTTGGGGAGTTAGTGAAGAATATGAATTCGACAGCTAAAAACTGTAAGGGTATTAATTAATTATCAAATACCCTGTGACGGATACGACCACAGTTATTATGGCGAGTCATGAAGAGATTAAGACTAGGATTGATGATCATAAGAGAGAAATTAGAGCCCATAAAACATCGAATGCAATGGTAGTATATGTCGATGAATACGGTCATTTGCCTAATTGGGAGGGATCAAAGTAATTCATAAGGGTTTAGCAAAAAGAGAGAGAAGAACTCTTGAAGCGGAGAATATTATCGCCGACAGGTCAACCATTCATCGGGACGGGTTCTTCCGGATGGCCAATGGTGCAGCTAGGGTCATAAGAAATTAAGCGTAAGAGATGTAGTCCGATAACATCAACCGCTAGTGTTTATCACAATGTCTATTTTTACGGAATTTTCTAATTGAATTTCTTAGTGAGATGGATCATTTGTCCTCCTTAGTATCGTGAATAAAAACGGTGTGCGTGAAAAAGCGCGATAGATCGTTCGAAAAGTGGACCACTGCCTTCAGTGGAGGAAAGTGGAAGGTGAAATCTTAGCTCCTGTTTGCTGATCTAGAAGGGTCCGAGCACCACCTGGCATATTCGCAATAACAAGGAAGGTCTTAAGGTAAAGTGAAAAGTCAAATATTGGAATTAGTCCCTCTCCTCTTTTTCCACCCCCTTTTCTTTCTTTTCTTTTCTTTTCTCCTTTTCTTTTCTGAACATTTTCCTTGCTGCATCCACGCTCCTACACTTCACACTACAAAAGCACCCGGAGTCCTCTCTCCTCTTTCACTTGCAACCATCATATGATAGTATGCAAGGGAAATGAGAGATACCCTGCGTATAACTCTATGGGCCCTCTCAGAGTGCCCAAAACCCGATAGGGGAAAGGTATTTGAAAAGGTTTTGGGATCCTTGAACGTTGCACTCGTAAGACTAATAGATATCAATAATGGTTACTGGATCATTTGCGCGAGGGAGGCCTACTGCGAAGCGTTGACCTCAAGCAAGGCTGTTGAATGCCTTAGAAAAATCAATCTAAAACCCACTACACCACCCCAATTTCGATTACACAGAAGTGTTATTTGTAGGCGCCTCGATCAGGAGACACTCGATCGATGATATTCATACGAAAATTGAACGGAACCACACCTGGGCTAAGGTATCAGAAGTAATTAAGTTTAAGAACTACACGCAAGTATTCAAGATTGTTTTCGAAGATACGGCTATGGCTCAAAAAGGTAAAGAAAATGGCCTCCTACTCTTCAGCGTAAGAATTTGTCGACGTGAAGATGTGCTTTTGCTGCTACAAGTATGACAAGCACACCACGTCCAACTACCTTGATAAGATTCTTACCTTGTGATCCATCTGCGTCAGTCGTGACCATTTTTGGCATGACTACAAAAATGCCTCAAATGCGATACTAACCACCGAACTATCTCCATGACATGCCCGGTAAAAAAAACAACAGATCCAAAAACAAACGCAAAGAAAAAGAGAGCACGAAGGGAAGTGGGCCAATACGACCAACGCAAAAGTAGCCAAAGCCGATATCGCCAAAACTATCAATCAAAGGACATATTTCCATATTGAAAATGAATAATCAACGAAAGTAATGTGTTGCATTTATTACGCACACATTGTTAACATAACACGTCCCGGTACCTTTGCCACATAAATTAACCGCATGCTCGTCAAAAACGGAATGCAAGAGATGTGGTTCCCAAAGAACCCGAGGAAGTTACGCAAATCAGCATAGCCCCTTATTATGAAGATTCGTGCAAGAAGGTTCCTCCACCTCCAAAAAACACAGCTAGTGAACGAGACCCGAGACTTACCAAACAAACAAACACACAAACACCACAAAAAAGCGACCGCAACACCCATGAAAACTACCTCTGAATCCAACGACACACATACGCACACACCCAACACGGAAGCAGTACGACCCAAAGAGGCCAGATCCCCGCGATCGAGAAAATCCTCAAAAACCCGCCGCCCAAGGTCAACCTCATTCTTTTCACAAGGTAGAGAGCACTAGCTCAAATACTACGCGAGAGGATTCAACTTGAAAATCTTTGCCCCAAGTCCGCCCCCTTCCCAGGGGAGCTAAATTCCCGCGAAGGAGCTGAAGGTCTTAGGACCGGAAGGTACAGCTGTGAATGCTCGGACGAGGTTCCCTAACGGGAGGTTGAAGAGGCCGTCGCTCAACAAATGGTTAGACTGACCCCGGACTGCTTCTACATGATCACCACCACTGAATACAGAAAAAAAGAAACGGCAGGGAATGCACCCCACTCAGTACACCATACGGGGCTAAAGTAGAGCACGAATAGACGTCTGCTTTAATCATATATTCTAAGGAACCTACGTACACAAAATGGCAGACAGACTGACGATAATACATATGAATGTCAATGGGTGGGACGGAAAAGGTTCGATCTATGGCAATATTATGCGACAGAGTGACCCTGACATAATACTTATATCTGAACACGGACTGTTATGTTAACACGGTTGCGCAATAGCCGTCAAAAAATGACTAAAATACAGGACTCTGGAAGACTTAGATGAATCCTACCTTACCATTGAAATGGGTACTGCCCTAGGGAAACTGGTCGTTGCCACGGGGTACCAACCCCAAAGACGTGGCCATTTTCCTATTCACAACCTCTTTCAGATGTTTAGCCACCGGAGTAACGTTCTCTTCGCTGGATATTTAAACGCAAGATGTCAAGCGGCAAGTTATACCTCCTAAACCAATGCAGGTAGAAACATCGAACTACTACTCGCCAGACAATACATGACAAGGATTGGACCCGAATTCTCGACGTACGTATCAGGTTTCCTTACAATTACTACATTGAACCGGGCCCCATCATTCCAAGCAACCACCAGGCTATCAGAATTTCAGTAGAAGTAAATCCCATTCAAATTAAAATCCCAGAAAGCAAAAGCTACAAGCAAGCGAACTGGGAAAATTATAGAAATTATTTCTTAAATTACATCTCGACCCCTTGTATGATGCAAACCTAGAAGAAATAGATGAGGAGCTGGATAAACTTACAGGTTACCTAAACAAAGCCAAGAATATAGGGACCTGTCCAATGTAGTAGCGCTGATAGGCCCCAACCACAATGCCCACAGGAGACTAAGACAAATTTAGGATGAACTCTTGACACTAAATACGGACCAGCAAATATTACTATGGGACAGACTAATAGACAGTCTCGAGATAGAAAAATACTCACACACGTTCTGGTAGACGGTTAAAAGTCTTAAAGGAAAACCTCCACATACAAAATTCACAATTAAACACAATGGCCAAACAATTACTGAGACAGAAGAGATTGAAAAAACTTTAGAATTTTTTGGTCTTCAATCTTCAAAATTACCCCGTAAGAAAATGATAATTACGACCTCGAATTCGAAGCAGACGTAATACAACAGTTAAACACACAAATATACAAAACCTCTCCTCACCATTTTGTGTCGCAGGAAAGATTGATGGAGGAATATGGCAGTAAAATAACTGCCCTAGAACTCACCATTACTCTAAAATCCTTTCTTCAAAGAGCCTCGGGTATTACGGGGCTGACCCACGAGAATTTCATCCAGGCCCTGCCTAACGTTTGAAGTGGCCTTCTCAACATTATTAACGACGCTCTGAACACGGGCTATTTCTCCGACCTGGAAATTGGCCAAGATACTTTTCATCCCTAAGGCGGGAAAGCGCCCGGACTGCCCTGCCAGCTTTCGACCAATATCTCTCTTAGCATTTTCCTGCAAAGTCTTCGAGAGGATATTACCTAACAGAGTCAACTCTGATCTCGATGAAGCCAACTTGCATAATGAGCAGCAACACGGCTTCAGAAGGATAAGACGGACTGACACGGCACTAGCCGTCGTCACCTAAAAGCTTGCGAAGATTAAAGCTGACAAAAGGCATGACGACCGTGTGCTCGTGATGTCAAACAAGCTTTTGACAAGGTCTGGAAGAGAGGCATATAATTTAAGATTCTTCAAGTGGGCCTCAACCCCATTCTTGAGAGGATATTTTGCGACTACATAATGGAGATGAGAGCATACATACAAATCAGAGAACTCAAAACAGGGGTCCCTCAAGGGGAGTGTCTCAGGCCCCCTTTATACAACATTTATACACGTGACCTACCACAACCTCTCTCCTAGGGTACGATATACGTACAGTTCGCTGACGATATATCGCAAATTTGTACTTCCCCTTATGTTCACAGGGAATTTATGGTGAGAAATACGGCTAGGGAGATAGCTTACATGAACTCTTTCGAGACGAGATGGAAAATATTAACCAATGCCCCAAAATTCAAAGTAATTCCCATGTTTCGCAAGACCTTCAATGATTACCTTACTGCACGGAAGGGATGGTTCTCGGGCTCAAAATCGCTACCAGGGACTAAACGAGTCATATCGAGTGAACAGTCGCAAATAGCAAGAGAGATCCGAGGAAATTTTATAGGTTCCATGACTCAAATCCCTCAAATAAACTCAAGATATTATTCAATGCGTGCATCCACTAGAGGCTCTTGCCCCCCCCCCCCCGTGCCGCTGAATGCGAGCGCTGAGACCCAAATTGCGAAACTACAACAAATCCAGAACAAAACGGTGTTTATCATCACAAACACCCGAAGAAGAGAACACAAACGACAGAAGGTGCTCTAAGACTGTTGGATTATCTCGGATCAACGTGGCGCTCCACGAGACAGCTAAAAGGATCTGGCAAGCCATTGGCAGCCGCCTGTCCCAGGAGTTCTCTCGTACAAACCTAGACATCGAGGTCACTCGACAAATAAGACCTTTTAAAAGTATTAAGGCCCAGACTGATGACGACATGACTCCAAAATACACATGACAAAATCGAAAATTCCCAATAAACGACAAGTGTAATGCTCAGGCCTCTTTAGAAATTAACCAAAATACTACCACAATCCTTTATATTCCGAATTAATAAACCCCAAAAGTTAAAAAAAATTATTCACTTACTAAGACCCTTTCAAAAACCTTTATAAAACCAATAGCGTAAAAACCCCCTGACCCAAATAAAGGCTTGAATGACTCCAATCCAATCCAATCAAATCCAAACGAATCAAAATCCAAAGGTATCTAATTAAATTAATTAACTTAATTTAATTAGAATAAACTATGAAGTTTATAATTTATAAAAAAACAACAAAAAACAACAAACCCAAAACATAAAAATTCAAAACAACAGAGCTATCCTTTCACCAGGGACCTATTTATTCTGTCTCCCACACCACCTCTATTAACATAACATAACATAATTACACGGATGACAAAAGCCACAAGGGCCTATCAAAGGTCATCCGCCTCCGTCAAAACCTTTAACCTCACCCAATTTCACCACTTTACTCTTTCACTATATATATATATATATATATATATATATATATATATATATATATATATTGTAGGGGAATCGACCCTCTCCCTTCTCTCCCAGTTGAGACACAGGAGGTTGACTACAAAACATCCGGGCCAGGCACCTTGGGTCAATCTCGTAACCACAGCCCCTCGTCCCTATGAAAAGCAGAACGGTTTAACTGCAAGATCTCGCCTATGAGTGTGTATTCAATTTCACCTCAAGTACGAAATTTGAGATGCGTTTCTCTCAAGCTCGAAGGGCCAGCTGGATCAGAGGTAAGATTTGCTGAGAAAAACCGTTGGAGTAAGAACCCTCCTGCGGCCCGTCCACAAGCCCCCCAAACCTCCTACCCCTACCCCAGTGGGATGACGAGGTATAAATACCAAGCACTTGGGAAAAATGTGATAGAATCCATGAGTCAACCAGGCTACAAAGTCCCCTGCAAGAGATGCCGGGCTACCATTAGAAGTGACTACGAAGCAGCTCATCGTCGAGCCAGTCCCTGGTTATCAGACCGAACTTTAAGTAAACTTGCTCAAGTTCAACTTATTCTCGTCAGAGAACCCCCCCCCCACCCACTATCCTCGCATTTGAAGAAGATTCCCCTCCCCGAGTACAGTCCTAGCCCTTGAAGAAGACCCCCCTCCCGAGTACACTCATCGCCCTTGACGAATTCTGAAACGAAGAAGAAAAAGCTCCCCCTCGAGCCCATTACTCGGTGGTCACACCGAACTCTAAGTTAACTTGGTTTAAGAACCAAGTTCAACTTACTCTTGTCAGAGAGACCCCGCCTATCCTGGTGCATCCTAAAGCACCTTGATAGTCCTCACCCTTGAAAAAGACCCTCCACCCCCCGAGTACCATGTGGCTCCCCATCTGCCACACTCGCCAAAGTCCTTTGTGACTGTCATGTTATTCCGTTCGCCATCAACCATCTGGTCGAGGCACGCGTCAAAGAACCCATCGGATTCCTGAGGTGTCTGGGCTCATTGAGTTCAAGGTCAGACTCAAACCCGTCGCTGGAGGGACGAAGGTATTTAAACTTTAGTAGAGACAGTTAGTATATTTTTATATTGAAGAGAGTGTTGGGTTAACCGCCATTATAATGTCAAGTAGGTCAAGTCAAAAATCTTTACTTAAAAACTTATTGAAGTCATTATTGTGTATTTGAATTCGTAATATTTCCGTGGTTAATGTTTAAAGTTTTAGATTGTTTTAACAATTTTTTTTATTCTCTCCTCGAATCGCTACGTTGGCAGAGGGAACCTTTAAAGTTTAAAGAAGTCAAGACCCTAGATAATAAAAATCAAATCATATATAGCACTCTTAGAGAGGTATAACGTTAGTCAAGAAGTCTTCTTTTTTTGTAGTACGTAAACAACCCTTACGTACCAACTCCTTCCATCACTTGGTCCTTCTTATACCACGACATAAATATATATATATATATATATATATATATATATATATATATATATATATATATATATATATATATATATATATATATATATATATATATATATATATATATATATATATATATATATATATATATATATATATATATATATATATATATATATATATATATATATATATAATCGATGGGGTTGCTGCTAGTCAGACGAATCTTTAACTTCACCAGGAATGAGAGTACATAGAATGCGGAGAAATTCATCTTCATTTATTGGGTATAAACAACGTTTCGAGCTGTCCGCTCACCTTCGGGTTCTATGATATAAAGGAATACATAATTAACAATGAATTGTAATATTAAAAAATTTGTCTAGAAATTAGAATTTTAAAAGTGTCACAATTAAGACTAGGGGCACGGGATTTAATATATATAAAGGGATTCTAGTATTTTTAAGCTTTGCTCATTGTTATCTTGATCTATGGTTTGGTTAACTGGTATGTTTGTGAATGACGAAGACAGATCGTAACTTACGAGAAATTTGGATGCGTTAAACTTTTGTCGGAGAATTTCTTGAGCAAAGGAATAACTATTTTTTATGGTATACAGGTTTTGTTTCAATGGTGAAAGGAGATTGACCAAGTAGTTCGCGACTTTATAGGTTGGAAGCGAATACGAGGCAAGTATGGGTCTAAGCGGGATGGCTGGTTTGTGCAGTTTTGGTAGTCCATAAAGAAGACCAGGCCACAGCCACTAGCAAACAGAGTTTCATAAGTGGAATTATCTATGACTTTTGAGGTCTGGAGATTTGATAGTAATCTATTTGCCTTATCTTCAAGTTACATTGTTAATTTTTGGTAATTACTCTGAGTGGGGGTAAATTTATCGCGATCGTTTAGAAGGTTAAACATTTTGTTGACATGATCAGTTTGATTCATAAGAACGACACCACTACCTTTGTCTGGTTTTGTGATAATGATTTCTTTTTTGGGGATAGATTTTTTAATATGGCTGTATCATTTTTTGTAAACATGAGCGAGGCAAATTTCAAGGCTTAACAACATCCATATATAGAAAACCTACGTTCAATAATATAGGTACAAATTTTTATAGCTTTTGCGACTTATCATACAAACTCAGCTCCATCAGGGCCCTCATCTGTCGTGGCTTCCACCTGTCATCTTCATTCTCTCTAATGCATGAAGAATTTGAATTCCTAAGATCCTATTTCAAGAATAATTGCTATCCCCTGTCAGTAGTAAATACCCTTATTTGTAATTTTTTAAATTCCCAATATTTACCTCCCAATCCTTCCTTCGATGTTCCTAAAGACTCAAAATATTTTATTCTTCCCGAAATGGGTCCCCTTAATAGAGAATTCAGAAGAAAGTTTTCTAAATTATTTAAACGCTATTTTTACCATACAAATTTCAAATTAGTATTTATTAACAAACTCAGTATTGGTAGTTGGTTCAGTCAAAATGACAAACCTCCTCTAGGGATGCGCAGTCGTGTTGTTTACGAATTTACTTGTCCTCGGTGTCTCCAAGGAAGATTCATAGGCAGCATGATTCGCTCCCTGAGAGCAAAGTTCTCCTCACACATGGTCATCAGCGCTCGTACTGAAAAACCACTAAATCGTAAAGAACCATCCTCTATCAGAGCGCATGCAATCAAATGCAACGCGGATATAAGTATAGATAATTTTACAATAATTTATCAAGATAACAATGAACAAAGCTTAAGAATACTAGAATCCCTTTATATTAAATCCCGTGCCCCTAGTCGTAATTGGGAATCGTCCGCTGCTCCTCTACTTATGACATAACTCTGCTACCAATAAAATCCCCCCCTCCCTACTTCTCTCAGACCAACAATGGTGAGTGTTTTGATGGTTCTCCCTTATATTCCTCTTGGATTTTTAATATTCTAACTCATTATCAATTATGTATTCCTTTATATTATAGAACCCAAAGATGAGCGGACAGCTTGAAAGGTTGTTTATACCCAATAAATGAAGATGAATTTCTCCGCATTCTATATACTCTCATTTCTGGAGAAATTATATATATATATATATATATATATATATATATATATATATATATATATATATATATATATATATATATATATATATATATATATATATATATAATTGAAAATCACATGACGCGTGATTTTTTATAGTGGAATTTTTAAAGGCGAAAGGAAATGAAAATTGGTGACACAAGCCGGAAAAACACTTAGGAGAATATCACGTGAACCAATCAAAGCTTAAGAAGAAAAATGGGAGACGTAGAGAACCGAAGGATAGGACAAACTATTTTAACCGTTATATGAAAATAAATAAAGAAGTTGGATTTGAACCTGTATCATTAAGCGCTCATCGCTTATATGACCAAGACGCTGATCGCCAGAGCTACCATCCTCAACCCCAAAAAAGGTAGATTCAAGAAGCCTTTTGAACAACGAAGTGTAGGCTTTTATCCAGTGAGAGACAAGACAAGTGTTTTAGTAAGAGGGGGCACGGGATTATTTTATAAATTAAAAATCACATGACGCGTGATTTTTTATAGATGTATTTTTAAAGGCCCAAAGAAATGAAAATTGGTGACACACGAAAATGAAAGGCGAAATCAAAGTAATTTCGAACTTGTTCAGTTCGAAAGTACTTGGAATCCGCCTTTTTTTCCTTTGGGATTTTTTGCCTTTATTGCTCTACTCACGCGCTACTTTGTGAGTTTCTCATATCCATATATATATATATATATATATATATATATATATATATATATATATATATATATATATATATATTCAAACCTCGATTTAACGGAGTAAACGGGGGGAAGGCATAGTTTCAATAAAGATGATTGTCCTTAGTTACCAACACTAAGGTTAGGTTGCGTTAGGAGTGGCTAATATCAACAATCACATTATGAAAAATAGAGGAATAAATATATTATTGTACTTTCAATAAAGTAAGGTATCCTATAATAGAGTAAATTTAATATTTTAATTTAAAATCAGACTTACCATGGATGGTCAAGAGGTGTTGTTGATATGCCGTGATCGTTTAATGAGGCGTCTGAAATTTATTCCGAGTCACTGAATCTTTGCAGCTCCAATGATGTACTACCGATTGCAGTATGTGCTAGTGGTACAGATGCATTAGTAGTACTTGATGTAGAGGCTGGTTGTTCATTGGGTATCGGTGAACAGGCTGGTGTATCAGGTGATCGTGGAGTCTGTACTGGCTTGAAAAAACTGTCTAATTTTAACTGCTTATCCCTTTTAAATTGTTCTTTGGTTATGGACATAATGCACACCGATATCTCTATTCTGGGTGTGTTCTACAAACTGTAGCACAGTGTCCATACAGCTACGCACCTCCGACAGTTTTGGCAATGTCACCGAAAACTTGTCTTCCTCGTCACTGTTGCTACTTTCCTTGGTACCGACCACTTCTGCAACAATCTCTTCATCTGAAATTATTTGGTATCCCGAATCACTCCCATTTTCACCCATGCAATCTTGAATATCCTCCAAGGTTATATATTTCTCGCCTGCACACTGCAGCACACGATGAAAGTCAGTGGCTTCAAAACATCGAGCTCGTATCAAGTTCAGCATCAATTAGGAGTTTTCCCATCTATTTGCTAAAGTAGATATTTCCCGATCTTTCGCCGAATTAGCAAAGTTAAATTTGGCACACTTAATGTTGTAATTCCATTTGTGTTGGAGTGTCCGTAGTCCCCTGGTGTGGTTTTCTATATCCTGCTTATTTTCGATAACCTTCATAACCTCATTTAAATAGCGTCGTTGGTATCTTCTTTTACACGCACTGATGACGCCTTTGTCCATTGGTTGGATGAGTGATTTGGTGTTTGTAGGTAAATACAGGACACGTATTTTGCCATCAGCACTTACAAACTTGTCAGCACAGGGATAGGCAGGCGCATTATCTAAAAAGGAAGGTACCCTCCTGGTACCTTCGTACCTCTGGTACAAAATACTTAAAAAACTAGTAAGAGAAAATGGAAGCATTAAACCAAGCTTTCTTAAAGTGGTAATAATAAACTGGCAAGTTGTGCATAGGATCTTTTAATGCACGGGGGCGAGCTGATTTACCAACCACCACCAACTTATGTCGGTTGCATACCGTCAGAGTTAGCACAAAAAAGTACCGAAATTCTTTCTTTACACAATTTCTTCCCGCTTATTACTTCTTCATCCTTACGGGCCGGAGTATTATTAGGCAGAGAGCGCCAAAATAAGACAGTTTCATCGGCGTTGTATAACTGAGACATGAGAAGACTTTCTTAATAAGTTCATTAAGCTTAACCCGATAAACGTCAGCACCTGCAGTATCTGCACTACCAGCCTCACCCCTCACCTGCATATCACAGAGGCCATGCCTATTACAGTAACGCCACAACCAACCATCACTAGCAGTGCACTGAATACCTAAATGCTTACTGAGTTGTTCACACGCATTTTGTAAGGTTGCCGAAGTGACTTTAGTACCACAAGACCTTTGCTGCACATACCACTTATACACAGCTTCGTCTAACTCCTTCTGACTACCAACCTTCATATGCTTGCGGGAATATCCATCAACAGAATACTATACAGCATATTCGGTAAATTTAGATTTTTTCTTACGAATATCTGAAATTGGTTTTTGTTTACACTATTGGCCTCACACAAACGCTTCACAGATGCACAACTTTCTAACTTTTCGATCAACTCAAGCTTCTGTGCTACTGTTAAATTCACCCTTTTCCTCTTTTCTAGTTTTCCTTCAAACGGCAGAGTTATAGAAAATTATGACAAGTTGAACACAACACATAAAAAAAGGACAAAATCCATGGAGCAATGCGCTACACATGTTGTTATATTGATATAAACAATGTGAATGCCTGCGACATAGCGGTCAGTTCTAGAAGCAGCGGCTGGTGTCAGGAGTTACCACAATTCAATCTGTACAGCGCGGGACTTTCAAATTGACTTTCAAAGCTTATCCAAAGATAGATCGATCGATGAAGAACAGGGAGTTTATTTTGTTCCCTGCAAATCATGTAATGAAGTATATATCGGTGAAAGCAGCAGATTTTCCAAGAGAATAAATGAACATAAATACGATAAGCGACGTGGTGCCCTCTCCTCGAGTTTATTTCTACATATGTCCAATGAAAATCATCAAACTGATATGGATAATGCTAAAATGGTTTTAGGTCTCACAATTATATACATCGACGCTTAATTGAATCGGCACTTATAAAAGAAATTCCCAACTTTAATACTTCCGACGGCTAATTTAAAACTAATATTTTAATAAGCAAGAAATTTAGACTTTTGCTTTTCAAAAATGCCGCTACAGTCCCGTATCATCCACCTTAGCCCCACTGATTTGTGTGTTTGTACGTTAAGCAACTTCTGTATTTCACTTGTCCACCAGCGACTGACGATGACGGATGTTTCCGTCGAAACCTGGTTTCGCATATAAAATTAGTCCTATTACTGTGGTTTTATCCATATATATATATTTATATATATATATATATATATATATATATATATATATATATATATATATATATATATATATATATAGATAATTTCATTTTAGCACGTTCTAACTGTCGAATGCATTTTTTTTCTATATAAGGCTGAAAATTAAAAATAAACTGAGGAAGATCCATTTTATATGGTATTATTTAAAATATTTAGATTTTCTACACATTATAGTCGTTAGCTTTCTCCTTTCTTCAGGCATCTTCATGAAGAATGAAGTCTTGGTTATTGTTGAGGCGTCACTGATGGAAAGATTCTATTCTCGTTGCCTCCTTTAGCGGCGAGGTAATTGTTTGGTGAGCAGAAAAAAGGAATTTTGTAGGTGAGAGAAGAAGGGGCGATAGAAAGATAGCATGAATTTTTTTCTATCGGGAGGGGGGGGGGGGAAATGTGAATATATGTGATTATAGTGTTTATGTACCAGGAGACTGGCTGATCTCTCTTTTGTTGATTGCTTCTATTTCTCTTTCTTCTGCTTGGTTAATTTGTATTTAGTTTACCTTATTCAGGTATTCTGTGCTAATTTATTTTCTAATATATTCTTCTATGTATATACATATATTTATTTGTTTTTAATTTACCTTATTCTGGTAGGTCACTTCTATTTCGTTTGATAACATATTTTACTATTTACATATATTTGTATCTATATTTATCTACGTTTCTACTAATTATTTTGTTTTTTGCTTCCCAATGCTTTCATATTTCTATTTTAGGCATTCATGCCTTTATTTTATATTTTGTGTTTGCTTGATTTTTCTTTTTTCACTGCTTCGTTCTTTGATGTCTTTTATAGGTCAGAGTCAGCTAACGGTTCACTTTTCTTTAAGCACAAAAGGTGCACTACTCGCTCCGAGCTGGTTCGCTGTGTGTTCAGGTTCGGACCCATCTCTTTGAAGAGAAGAGCCTCCTGAATTTTCAGGCGGCGGATATCTGAATTTTTTCTGAGGACCGGAGTGTTTTCAACAAAGATCTTTCTTTTAATTTGTTCATTGTGTTGGGTGTTCATTGTAGTGTGTTCTGATTCCTCTTTCTTGTAAGTGCATTATTAGGCGTCGGTTGAGGGTAGTGGTGGTCATACCTATATGTAGGTTGTTTGAATGAAGCTTGCAGTCCTCATGGGGGCATTCAAATTTGTATATCACATTTTTTGCCTTTAGGATGGATTGTTTTTCACGGAGGTTGTTTTTCCTTAGTAAGTTGTGACTTTTTGGTTTTTATAATATATTCGTAAAGATAACTTATTGAATTTTTCTTGGATATTTGTACTTTTTATGATGTTTTCTTGGATATTTGTACTTTTTATGATGTTTTCTAGTATTTGTTCGTCTGTTTTGTTGCATCAGTAATTTGGTTCTTGTAAACGTGTCGTATTATTTTTCCTTTTATTTTTCCTCCTATACATATGAGTTTAGTGTAAACAGCCGTATTCCGTTCCTGGATGTAGACATAAAACATAACAGCGACTGAAAAGATATCACCTCCGTCTATCGAAAAGGAACAGACTGTGGTCGATGCCTTAAAGCCAAAAGTAATTTCACCGAGAAATATATAAAATCGGTAATAAGCTCATACATAAAAAGTGCTATCAAGAACTGCTCAAATTGGATCACATATACTCACATTACCCCCCCCCATCCCCTTCGAAAAAAAACAAACTCTCATGCTATCTTTCTATCGCCCCTTCTTCTCTCACCTTCGAAATTCCTTTTTTCTCCTCACCAAACAATTACCTCGCCTCTAAAGGAGGTAACGAGAATTGATTCTTTCCATCAATGACTCCTTAACAATAACCAAGGCTTCCTTCTTCATGAAGATGCCCGAAGAAAGGAAAAAGCTCACGGCTATAATTTGTAGAAAATCTAAATATTTTAAATAATAGCAAATAAAATGGATCTCTCAGTTAACTTTTAATTTTCAGCCTCATATAAAAAAATGAATTCGAGAGTTAGAACGTGCTAAAAAAAACTGGTAAAGTCGAAATACAACCTGGTCTTTAACAAACCATGTATAGAAGAGAAGCTACTCCAATCATACACCGATTGGACTTCACGATGTATAGGTGATAATAAGTGGAGGAAGTAAAATTCCGGAAACACTTTGGAGTTATTTATTGACGTTTCGCCTCTCAGCTTCTTCAGAACAAAACTACAGAAGAAAAGAGATCGCTCTCCATATTTGTAAGCAGATGTCATCCTGGGTCACGGCTGCTCGGCTTGGACTTGGACTTTGACTTAAAAAGTTGGTGAAATTATATATATATATATATATATATATATATATATATATATATATATATATATATATATATATATATATATATATATTAGGGTGGTCCAAAAATATATGCAAAAAATTGAAATTAGTTAGTTGGAAATGTTCTCCACATGGCTAAAATTATGCTATAAGATGTTAAAAGGGCTGATGCAAAATATTGACTAAATTGGTGAATATTTACAGGTCGCTATGTGTCTCCATATTTTTAAATTTCAGTCAAAATATTCGAACTTTTTAATAGTAGGCATTTATTGGTTGTCACTTATATACTATCATATATTTGTCATTGATAACTCATTCTTTATGAATTACAATAATTCGCAAAAAAATCATGATATTGCATTATCTGAAAAGTGGAATGACATTCACATACTCGGCGTATGATGCAATAATAACACAGGCCTGCGTTTGAAAAAATAAATTCTGTTCCTGTGGTTTTCTTTAGTGATCCATAACGAAATTGTTCTCCTAAATTGAAATATGAAATTTATTCTGCTCAATCAGGTCTGGTTTTTGAGATACAGCGCACTACTGTTTGTAGAAAACGGCCATTTTTGAAAAAATCCCTTATTTATATAAAAGTTATTTAATAAATTACAATTACTTGTAATAAAAAAAATACCGACTCAATTCGACTTTCTTTTAATTAATTTTAAACTTACAGACTACTTATGAGCTTACACAGGAGTGCAAAGAAACTATTTTCCAAGAAAAGAAGTCCTTGATGACTTCCGCTTGTGAAGCGATGTTGGTTCGTCGCGTTTAAGACACCAGCAATAGTCAGCTAACATGTTGATGTCCCAGCGTCCTTGATATCTTGTCTCCATCGTCTTTATGTCTTGGTGAAATCTTTCTCCTTGTTCCTCGCTATAATCTCCAAAGTTTGCCGGAAAATAGTCAAGATGTGACTGGATAAAATGCATTTTTATCGACATGCGAGCTCCCATTTTTTCGAAGCTTTTCATAAGCTCATTTACATGTGAGATATATTCTGAGCTTCTTTTATTTCCCAGAAAACAGTCGATTACTTTACTAAACGCTCGCCATGCTTCTTGTTCACTGGCTTCCATATTGGTGTAAAAATGCTTGTCCTTTAACAGAGTTCTAATTTGGGAACCATCAAATATGCCTGCATGGAGCTTGGCATCACTGATCTGTGGGAATTTTTGCAGTAGATACTTAAAAGCTTGGCCTTCTTTATTCAGTGCTTTGACAAAGTTCTTCATCAGGCCAAGCTTTATATAAAGAGGAGGCAGTAAAACATTTTTGGGAGGGACTAGAGGTTGAGCTACCACATTGTGGCAGCCAATTTGGAATGCCTCTCGAGATGGCCAGTCTTTTTGCTTATAGTGAAGACTATCCGCCCGGCTTTTTCTATAAGAACATGAAGCATGGATATTTTGTGTAGCCTCCTTGAATCCCAAGAAGAAGGCACACAACCTGAAAGAAAACATATTGATGCATATTGATGTACATGGTTTCTAAGAACTTCTATTTTTAGTTGGAGAGTGAGCAAGCGACACACAACCACTCGCGCTCGCGGTCAGCTAGAAACTGAGCTCTCTAACGCCATCTAGGGAGCTTGGTCTGTATCTTAAACACTAAACCTGATTGAGCAATATGAATGCTTGATATGGATTTAAGAGACAAATTTCATTAAGAATCACCTATGAAACCCTCAGGAACATTTTTGACGCAGACCAGTGTAATTGATGTTTCAGCTTGTTGATTTCTGAGCCCATTTGTAAAGTGATGACGCAATAACGCCCCCTCGTTTCAAATGGTGATGCAATCGCACCATTTCCTATATAAGTCAGCGAGGATTGATTAATTGTTCACCTGTAGTTGGAAGTTTAACAGTTGACGTATTACAAGTGAATACAAGTGCTGGTTTATGCAAGTATATATATATAATTATTTAGGTAAGTAATATACTTTGTTTATTCAGTGCATAGATAATTTGCAGTTTTTTATCAATATCAGACTTACTTAAAGAATATTAGAATTAAATGTTAACACACTTTATATTCATATTTTAATTCACAATATATATATATATATATATATATATATATATATATATATATTAATTAAGCATAACTGCCGTAATTTTTTACAAACACAGGAGCCTATTTATTTATGTCAAATGAAAGCTTATTCTTTCATGAATATTGAATATTTAGATATTTTAGAGTATAAAAAAATATCTTCTAAGTATAATTAAATGGAGGGGAACTGTGAGCTCACTCAGTTACAATAAATTTTTATTTCTGTTGTTTCAGATTATAGCTGGAAGTTCTCATCCATCTGCGGCAGTCTGGCTCTTAGGACATCCTACTAGTGAGCTTTCATATGCAAGACTACCAGCATGTGGTGATGTGCTTCGTGTTGTTCAGTACCACCATCAAGTGGAGTCAATGACTTTGACACAAAGTTACAACCTCGCTTGCAAAAAAGTCATAAGAGTATGGGGAAGAGCCTGAATTTCCACACAGCGAATAGACTCTTGCGTTAGGAAACTCTCAAGGTTGTATGAAGAATACCTTTCTTTGAAGAAGAACCGCAAAACCGAACTTTACTCATGTAGAATGAATGAGCGTAGTTTCGAATCTACTCTTTTAAAACTTTTTGACATAGCCTCAAAAAATGCTTTAAATATGGCAAAAAATGAAGAAGACCGTCAATTTCTGTTGATGCAGAGAGAGAACATTTTCTCCTGCAGTATGTCGTGCCCTGATAAGATTACTTCAGCTAAAGAATCCCGAAAAAGATATCGACATTAGAAGACTTTACAATACAAAGAAAAAGTATATACTTCTAAAAATCAAGCAGAGGCTGCTGCTCATGCAGATTTCGAGTCATCATCATCTGAAGGAGAAAGTTTAATTGCGGCAGCCAAAAAGTTTTGTCCACCTTCTTCAACTAGAAAAAAGAATGCACAATGTAGTCCTTCAAATTCAAAAGATATCCTTACACCTTTAGGTGTGGCTGCTGTTCTTGATCGTGCAAATATTACGGATAGAAAATAATAATAATAATAATGAGTCTTTTGTAATGCGCTCTTCAAGGCCTGAGGCCTTCCCAGAGCGCATGTTGTGCTGAGATGAGAATGGAAATTCAATGGAAATTCAAGAGGGTGAGAAGGCAATTATGAAAAGATAGGTTTTCAGGAGACGCTTAAATGTGGTAAGAGACGGAGAAGACCTGATTTCAGCAGGAAGAGCATTCCAAAACTTAGGGGCGCAGATTGAAAAGGAGCAGTCCCCCACTGAGCAGAGGCATGAACGAGAAATATTTAAAAGAGGTGCATGTGATGACCGAAGGGCCCGAAGGACATGGCGTGGAGAGAGAGCAGAAGAGAGGTAAGACGAGTCCTTGTTGTTTAGGGCCTTAAATGTGAAGAGAAGTATCTTGAAGTGAGTACAAGATCTGACAGAGGGCCAGTGCAGTAAATGCACTAAGGGTTTCGAGGGAGAGAAGCGAGGGCCACGGAGGAGAAGCCGGGCGGCATAGTTCTGTACAAGTTGAAGGGGGCGGAGAGAGGAGGATGGCAGATTTACAAGCAGAAAGTTACAATAGTCAAGGCGTGAGGTGATGAAGGCATGAGCAGCAGTCTCAAGACTTTGGCGATCAAAGTGAGAGCGAATGAGAGAGAAGTTACGAAGGAAACATAGAGAGGATTTGCTGACATTGCGGATATGAGGCTTAAAGGAGAGATGCTCATCAAAAACAACACCCAGATTCCTAATGGAGTCAAAGAAAATGATAGTATTACCGCCCAGAGTAAGCGAGGGAAAGAGAGATTTAGATTTTTTGACAAGAGCAGGGGTGCCAACGAGGAGGACCTCAGTTTGGGAGTGATTAAGCCTGAGGAAGTTGGTAGAGAGCCAGTCAGAAATGGAGGAGTACGCAGCCAGGAGGTCAGTGATAGAGTAGGTGAGAGAGGTGGGAAATGAGGAAACGAAAATTTGAGTGCCATCAGCATAGAGGTGGAAGGATAGACCGAGATTACGGAGAAGGGAACTAAGAGGGAGAAGGTAGATACGAAATAGTAGAGGACCAAGGACAGAGCCTTGTGGCACTCCAAAGCGAATGGGGGTAGAGTCGGATGAAACGTTGTCAATCACAACGGATTGGATACGAGACGAGTGGTAAGAGCGTAACCAGTCAAGCACGGTGCCTGATATGCCGAGGAAGGAGTGGAGACGAGCAAGTAGGACGGTATAGTCAATAGTATCGAAGGTAGAGGAGAGGTCGAGTAGAACGAGGATGGAGGCACAACCCCTGTCCGCGGTTCTTCGTAAGCAATCAGGCAGACACATTGAGAAGGGCGGTTTCTGTGGAGTGACCTGACTTAAAACCAGATTGATAGGTTTCATCATTGTTACAGGCCACTATGTGACTGTTGATGCGTGAAGCAACCACTCTCTCCAAAACCTTAGAGAGGAAAGGAAGTTGCGAAATCGGGCGATATTTGGAAGGGTCAGGGGGGTTCAGTTGAGGCTTTTAAAGAATCAGGCGGATGTGGGCACGTTTGAAGGAAGATGGAACAAGACCAGTTGCAAGTGAAGTGTTGAACAGGTGAAGAAGCGTTGAGAGGATAGCTGGCAGAATTTTACATAAACAGTTTAGGCGGGAAAATGTCCTTTGGGAAGCCCGATTTCTTTGAACGCGAGAGCAGGGCTGTAAGCTCCAACGCGGTCACAGCGGGGAAAACGATAAGCGGCTGAGGCGGGAAGTCAAAGAGAATGGCAGGAGCCAGGACAGAAGGTTGAGGGAGGGAGGCACGGAAGTTAGTGACCTTAACTGCGAAGAAATTCGAGACAGTAGCAGGGCTAGTGGGTGGGGAGACCTGGGCTGGGGAAGTAAGATGGGAGAGCAGGCGGAAGACGGTACTGGGATCATTCCTATTATCAGTAAGCAGATTACGTGAGTAGGCTTTACGAGCAGATTTTAATTTCGCCACGTAGGAAGCTTTTGCAAGTCGGAACGCCAGCGAGCAATGGGTCGTGTCTTGCCCACGGGTGCAAGCCTTTCTAAGGACTCTTTCATAGGCACGCATGGACTGTCCATCACGGAGGAGTTCCATAGAGTACAAAGGGGCACGGTGACAACGGGAGTTCGAAGGGGTGACAAGGGGAGAGTGGGCATCAAAACAAGTGAGAAAGGGTTGGTACAAAGAAGAGAGAATCTGGTCAGGAGAGGCAGAAGCATCAATGAGAGGAAGTTTGGAGGCCACATCATTAGATAGGGAAGGAATATCAATGGAGGCTAGTTGACGGAAAGGCTTAGGATTATGAGACAGCTGGGGAGGTATATGGAATGGGATTGAAAAGTTGAAGTTGATAAGGTTGGAAATAAGACAGTCAGAGATTACAAGGTCTAAAAGCAACAATGGTTGCTGGATCAATAGCACAGGCCTTGGGTCAGGATATTGCAGCTATGACACTTTCCAGGAGTTCTATATGACGTTCCAGAAAACAAGTAAGAGAGGCAACATACAATGAAGACAAAGCTTCGTTGTCTGTTGAAGTACCAATCCTTCTTCACTGGGAAGGAAAACTACTACCTGCTATTGATGGGGCAAAGGAAACAGTAGAACGAATTGCAATAATAGTTTCTGTAAATGGAATGAAAAAACTTCTTGGTGTGCCAAAAATAACACGAGCAGCAGGAGAAGAACAGGCTATGGCATGCATTTCATCAATTAATGACTGGAATCTTCGTGACGAAGTTCAAGCTCTTGTATTTGACACAACTGCATCAAATATAGGCCTACAGAAAGAAGCCTGTACCATAATTGAGAAAGTATTAGGAAGGGAGCTTGTTTGAATTGCGTGCCATCATCATATTTTTGAAATTATGTTGTCATGTGCTTGCAATATTTTACTTGGGCTTACAAGTGGTCCAAAGAGAAGTCTATATATATATATATTCTTTTTTATTTGTTTAGTTTAATTTGATCCTCCGTCGTGGCATTCAAGCCTTTCAATGTTATTTATTATGCCAAATATCTCTAGTTAAATTTTATTAAGTTATCCATTTATTATTTTTAATTTGAGCTTTAGTTTGGGCACTTCGCCTCTTTTCGTTTATTTTATTATCTCTTCCTCTTCTTATTTTAGTTAGTTAATTTTGTTGATTTGTTCTTCCTCACTTTTTTGTGCTTGTTAAATTTAAATTGGGCACTTCGCCTCTTTTTGTTAAGATAAATTATTTTTATTTAATTCTGAATTTAGTTAAATTTGGGCACTTCGCCTCTTTTTATTTTTAACTTTTAATTTGGTCACTTTGCCTCTTTTTGGTAAAATTAGTTAATTTGGATTTAATTTTGAATTGTGTTGAGTTGTGTCCCTTCGCCTCTTTTTATTTTAATTTGTAATTTGGGCACTTCGCCTCTTTTGTTAAGGTTAATTTGTCTTTTGGTTAGTGTTTTAATCTGAATCAAGTTTTGATTTTGAGTTAGGACACTTCACCTCATTTCATTAAAGTTATTTTCCTGTGTATAGTACTACGTATATATCGGTAGTACGTTCTCTCTCGCGCAGGTTCTTCCGCTTGGGAACAGAGCTGTTCTACCAATTGCGCATCTTCAGTTTCCTCGTATGTTCAAATCAATGTTTAAAGTTGGGAGTATTTCCTGATCGATTTTGTCCCAAGTCTTTCTCCCTAGCCTTTGGATCTCCATATTGATCAGTTTTAGTCCGTTTATTTCATGTAGAACCGATTGCCGAATATGGTAGATTCTTTTCGTGCCAGTTATCAGCAGTGTGGCTTTGTTCTGTATCCTCTGCATCGTCCTGAGGGAGGTACAGCTTGTCATCTGCGTGATCACTGAGCGTACCAGGGCCATGTACAGCTTTTTCTTATTTGACACGCTGAGGCTTCGGAAAGGGTAAAGTTTCTTCAGCTCTCTTTTGGCTAAGGAGACTCTGGTATTTACGTGAGCCTTGTAACCTAATTTGTAGAGTCGTAAGCCCAGGACATTTCCCTCGTTAGAGTATGGATAGAGTTCGTTGTCGACGAGGACGCCGTCTACTTTCCGGCCGTTCATCGGAATTATAGTGAACTTCTGGCGGTTGGTTTTTATCTTCCACTTTTGTTCGTAGTGATTAATGTTGTCAATCTCGGCAGCTGTCACCCTTGCTTGGCTTCCAGCGTTCCTGAATTGACTCAGGACGATTTGAGTAATGTCATCTGCGTATTGCACATACATCGAATCGTACCTCACTGGAGCAGGTAGGTCAATTATGTACACGAGGCACAACAGAACAAAGGACTCAGACAGCTGCCTTGTGGAACTCCCGCCTCGAGTTCGAATTCTGGTCTTTTGAAGCCCTCGATCGCGATTTGGGCTCTCCTATCCGTGACATAGTTACAAAGGACCCTTTCCAGGATTGGGTTTAGCTGGAGGTTGAGGATCTTGAATTGTAGCCCTTTCAGCCATACCTTATCGAAGGCTTTCTTTACATCCCGCAGCACCAAGTGTACGTACCTTCTCTCAGCTTTACTGCAAGCGAGTTTTTCCGTTATATAAATGGATTCGCAAAAATGTGATTGTGAAAATATGAGTGATTAAATTTGTTTTTAAACGATTATGGTTTTCTAAATATAAACCAGTGTTTAACGGTAACTAATGTATTTCTGGCTCAGAATTGGAACTAACATATGGAAACTTGTGGTTCCCACACAAAGTAATGTACACAAAAATAATTTTGTTTGCAATTAGGAGCATTCGCTCCTACATGCGCACATTCATTGGAGTATTAAAGGTTTAGCAAAGAAAAAAAGTGATGCAAAAAAACTCATATTCTCTGAGTACTTTTAAACCTCCATTTTTGCATTTAATAATAAAAATTGGGTTCTTAGATCCGTAAGCATATATATCTTTTGAAATTAGCCTACCTTTGGACAGCAGTCGTCAGAAAGACGGTTTTTGTATGAGTCGATTGCTTAGCTCATACGGGAAGCTCTAAGCTTAGCCACCTTTCGAACTACTGGATCACCTGCAACATTGTTGTTTTACATTCTCTGTCGAATGATATAATTGTCAATGTCCTCCCTAGGTTAGTCTTGGAATTATTGAAAGTTTTGAAGGTCGTAAGGTCATAAATCAGCATACCTTGTTTTTGTGCGCACGTAGAGAGTTAGTAGTTTCGTGGACTTTGTGCGACGAGTAGAAGATGGGGAAGTGATTGTGATTCTGACAGAATGGCACTTTATAGTTTACTTTATTTTGCAAACCATTTTCATTTTAGGGAATTTTGCCATTTAATATTTTTAAGGAATTCATTAAAATTTGTTGCTCGACAGTCAACATGGACAAGTATTCGATCGACAAAAGCGACAGGATAATAAATTGAATAAATTTGTAAAAAAAATATTAAAGTACAGTTATTGTAAAATAATTTTCTAGGTATTTTTTAATTAATAAATTAGAAATTAAATTTAAAGTTTACAACGTAACAATGTTTGCATTAAAAGGAGCATAAAGGAAGAAGACCAGGACCTTAACCTCAGCAACCGTGTTGCTGGTGCCTACGGCAGTGTGGACAGTGAGAGTTAGCAGCAGATCCAGCCTATGGGCCCCGAAACTGAGCCAGAAAGGAGGGATTTTCTGTATTTGAAAGGGTAAGCCTTAAATTTAACGTTAATAACTTAATATATAACAACGTTATTAACTTTTTATAAATAATATTTATAATATATAATATATATATATGAATCCAGCGTTCATGAAAGATTTATACATAATATATATATATATATATATATATATATATATATATATATATATATATATATATATATATAGTTTAACTTATTACGTATTAACATTTTTGGGGGCAATTTTTCAGTCCCTATGACATTGACCTGCGCCCACCATGACGGGCAAGTGCAAGCGTTTCAGCTCGCAATTGAAGGTGTAGAGGCACAGTAACTACAACCTGAAGAAACACTAAAAGAGAGTAAATAAAAAAAAACTACAAATGAATCAAATAATGAAAACAGAACTGCCGTTACTCATTAGTCATTTGACTCTTTTCTCTTTCTTTCAGTACATAAATGAATTTTAATAATTTAATGAACTTATCTTTAATTCTTTATTGTTTATTTAGAGTCACTGAACTAAGTGCGCTGCCCTCCTTGCCGCCTTAGAGGCTGGGTCAAAGCGCGGGAGGAATGTGTTTAGGACCAGCGCCAGCGACACCGATTACATCAACACTAATAAGCTCAAGCAGACCTCCATTGATAACTCAATGAAGAGGTTCAGCTAGGACAAGGCCTTGGACTGGTACTACAAGTAAGTATGTGTATATAGACTATAGTTTATCGCCGTACCGGAAATTTAAAATATTGTGTTTAATTCTTAACAAATTAAAAATTATTTTAAGATTCATTAATGAAAGACCTCCGGTTGCAGAACCTCAAAATGCAAAAAGTTGAGGAGCTGTGCAATGCGGAACCCCTGTTTAAAGGTTGCGGAGGTCGGGGTGGGTAACCTGAAAAAAGGGTGCGCTGCCCAGCTCTGCAATAAAATCCTATTTGCGCCGAATATCCAAAACAAATGCAAAAAAAAAACCGCTATTATAAACATTCAAACACAGATTGCGAAGCTTTTTCATTCAGGCGTTAAAAATAAAATTGGCAAAAATGAATTCCCATGTGGCTCAACGAAATAGCTCACACAGGAACCTAATCACATATTGAAACTCATTAGATTACAAAACAAGTGATTCATACACAAAACTTTATACACAAACGTCAACATTCAAACAGAACCATAATATAAGGTTTAACAGACGCTAGCAAATCAACAACATTCATCAACTACTTCAGCTCATCCGAAATACTAAGCCCCGCTCAAGTTTCCAAATAAGCGACTTTTGGACAGGACGAGACATAATTCTCATTTTAATTATCGGGTTGGCATCTTGCTCTGCAGTCTTACAATCGTTCACGGGCCAGCCATCGTTTCTCACTCGGCTACCTTCCCGATATCGTTCCCCTCAACGAGCTCTATGGTAGTAGGTTTTTGGAGTGGGCCTTTAATCAACTCATAGCGATTTCCTCCAAAAGATCAGGGCCTCAGGAAGCAGTTTGATTATCCTGCAGAAAATTTTGCACTTGTATCAAAATCCTGTGGTAAAAAGTGAATATATTCATCCATCTACTCATGTAGAGAGCCCGTGATAACCGAGTGCTATTAAAAAGATCGAACCTCAAAATAGTAGAGTTATTCTATTTGGAGTGACGTTAGATATATGTTAGCAATGTCTACCACTAATTGACAACTCTATATATGAGTAGGAACTTAACTAATATAAAAAAGACGAAAATTTGAATTCACTTTATATAATTAAAAATGTAAAAGCACCTTGCTAAAAGTTTTGGTCTTGCTAACTGTGCTAGACTGTTTTCAAAACTGTCTTTTTACCTAATATAACTTTCAATAAAAATTTTGCCTTATTAGAAACCAATTTTTTTTCAAAAGTCATAAACATTAAAATAACCCACCACTGCAAACAGTCACAGAAACAGGCATATTTGATAAGGAACCCTAGTATTTGTGATCCTCTAAAGGATGTGCAACAAAAATCTTCTTTTACTCTTTTACTTCTGTTCAATGCGAGGTCAATCAGGAATAAGTTTCTTGAGCTCCCTGGCCTCGTAGTAACAGAGGAACCTGAGATGGTGGCTATAACGGAGTCGTGGATAAAAACCTCAAGCCGAGATTTTGAAGGTAAATTCACGATTCCCGGTTACCAGCTCTTCCTGAAAGATTGGCCAAACAGAGAGGGTGGCGGTGTGATGTTGTATGTCAAGGATACTCTCAACTCGACGCATTGCAACATCGTATCCGACCATGAACTACTAGGTGTTGACCTAGAGATAGGTCCTGCCAAATATAGGACCCTGGTGCTTTAAAGACCTCCTGCCCAACTCGTTGAAAAGGACAGAGATCTGTACCAGCTACTAGGAGAACTTGTTGAAGATAGATTGTGTATCGTCATGGGGGATTTCAACACACAAGTTGATTGGGAAACCAGAGAACCCTGTGGCGAGAACGCGCTACTCCGGGAGTTCGTGAACAACGAGTTCCTCACTCAATGGGTGAGAGCGCCAACGAGAGGAGACAATATCCTCGACTTGGATTTCACCTCTGAGGATAACATCGTTAAGGACCTCTCTGTTGGCGAAGAGGTCGGTAAAAGTGACCACCGACTAATTAGATTTGTAGGCAAAGTCCCGAAGGCAGGGCCTGCAACTAGTAAATCGAGGAAACTCGATTTGAAAAAAGCAGACTTTACAGATCTTCGTGCTGGACTGACTGACGCGAGGCTAGAAGTGTGCGATGTTGTTGAAGACTCGTGGAACAGTTTCAAAAATAAGTTCATAAGTCTTTAATCACGTTTCATCCCTCTGAAATGTTCCCGTCGGTCTTCTGTTCAACCAAAGTAGTTTAATCGAGAAATCGGCCAACTGCTTAGGGAGAAGAGAACTGTGTACCGTCAGTCAAAGAGCTCGGGCGACTTTGACGAATACCGGAGGCTAGCCAGGAGAGTGAAGTCCAGCATAAGGGCGGCTAAGCGGTCTGAGGAACTCCGGGTGGTAAGACTCTGTAAAGAGAATCCCAAGGAGTTTTTTGGATATGTGAACAGCCGTAAACCAATCCGTCGAACGATTGGCCCTTTGAGAAATGAGGAGGGGGCATTAAAGCATTTAGATGCAGAAAATGCTAACCTCCTCAACGACTACTTCTCTTCAGTGTTTATTGAAGAGTGTGGTCCCATTCCCCAGTCGACGGATTCCTACTCGGGGGAAAAGCTGGAGGCAATGGACTTCACCGAAGGAGAAATAAAGAAAAAGATCACTGACCTAAAGACGAATAAGTCCCCTGGACCGGACGGGTTTCTACCTAAAGTGTTGAAGGAAGTGTGCGATGAAGTATCACGACATCTGTGCGCTATCTTTAACATATCAATCCGGACCGGATGCGTTCCTAGAGACTGGCGTGAGGCGGAGGTGACTCCTATCTTTAAGAAAGGAGACCGTAACCAACCGTCGAACTTCCGACCTATCAGTCTGACTTCGATAGTCGGTAAACTCATGGAAAGCCTCATGGTGGACAAAGTGACGTCGTATTTAGATTCAAACCTGCTACTAAGGAGTTCCCAGCACGGCTTCCGAAGGCAACGGTCATGCCTGACGAACCTTGTGGAATTCTTCCACTTCGTTTTCAGTGAGCACGATCGGGACAAGGCGGTGGATGTGGTCTACCTAGACTTTCAGAAAGCCTTTGATAAGGTACCACACCGCCGCCTTCTCCGGAAAGTGCGAGCGCTAGGCATAGACGGAAAGGTAGCCGGCTGGATCGAGAACTGGCTAAGTGGCAGACGGCAACGGGTGGTGGTAAATGGACAGTCTTCTGAGTGGGTGCCCGTTACTAGTGGGGTGCCTAAAGGTTCTGTCCTGGGACCACTACTATTCATCATCTACGTCAACGACATGGACGGTGACATGGTTGCCAAGATTTCCAAATTTGCCGATGATACCAAGCTTGGTATGAACGTTGCAAAGGATGGAAATACTGCCCGCCTGCAGGAAGATCTTAGGAAGATTGGGGAGTGGTCGGACACGTGGCAAATGCCTTTTAACGTGGGCAAATGCAAAGTAATGCATATCCGCCACAGAAACCCCCAATCTCAGTATATCCTTAAGGGGCACTGCTCTTGAATCTTGTGACACTGAGAAGGACTTGGGTGTAACTATTACTAGCGACCTCAAGTTTTCGAAACAGATCATCAAGGCAGAGAAGAAAGCCCAAAGGATGTTAAGCTACATAAAGCGCCAGTTTGGATACCGTTACAAGGAGATAGTACTTTGTCTGTATAACTTCCTTGTTCGGCCGCACCTGGAGTATGCCGTACAATTTTGGAGTCCTTCGTTTCGAAAGGATATCGAAAGGTTGGAATGCGTACAAGACAGGGCAACCAAGCTGGTTCCTTCTATGCGACATAAAAGTTATGAGGATAGACTAAGGGAATTTAATCTGTTCTCGCTGGAAACCCGTAGACTGCGTGGTCAGCCCATCGAGGTTTTCAAAATACTTCGAGGGTTCAACAATGTTGACTACCGGGATATTTTCACACTAAGTGAGAACAGAACGCGCAATCACGGCTTCAAACTTGAACTGAAGCCTTACAGCCACAATCTGTGTGGAAATTTTTTCACTTACAGTATCTGCGGTAAGTGGAACGCACTTCCAGTGAAAGTTGTCAACAGTAAATCTGTTGACCAGTTCAAGTCAAGACTAGACAAAGGTACCCTCTTTGAATGGACCGTAAGGTCTCCTATGGTACTTTCTTTTCTTGTTACTCCTTGTTACTCCTTGTTACTCAGTAAATACAGTTTCAGTTCTAAGACCGCTACATTAAAAAGAGCTAACTAACCAAACTTGAATTGACATAGCCTTTCATTTATATAGTCAAGCTCCACATTGCTTTGGCTACATTTAATCAACAAAAAAATACTAATATAAAAATGTAATACATAACGTTGCATTCTCTCATAACTGTCAAGGAGATTTTTAAGACTTTAGGTTGTGAACAAATGAGAAACACAATTATGGTTTGTCGTAGAATAGGCTCTTGACGATATACATAAACGGGGATTAAAAATGAGAAAAACACAGGAAATGAAAAAGGTCATGGGAATATCTGACTAATCTGAGGATTAAGATTTGGAGAGATTTAAAACGGCAAACAAACAAAAGGGGAAAATGGTTCGCTAAACCGTTTAAAGCACAGAGTTGCGTTGACAAAAGGTTAAATGATTAAAGGTAATGCTTAGCTTACGTAATTACAAGGTTGTCGCGCAGAGGAAGGCGATGGGAAGGAATTTTTGGTCCAACTGGTGATTTCGAGGAGAAGAGGCTCTTCGGGGGGTTGTCCTTAACGAGGGGGGAAGGACTGTCTTCGAGGAGTGAGAGCAAAGTGGGGCTCGGAAGTACAAGCGATCCTTGTGACAGGATATCGGAGATGTTCTAAATGAACAATGGAGGTTATTGTTGTAACCAAGCGTGCTCTTGAAGAACGATAAAAAAGGGGGGGAATTAAATTACCCTGACGTGATGTCTTGGGAACGAGAACCGTTTCTTGACGAACGGGCTTAAAAAACAATGGCTGTTCTAATGTTGATCTCTTTCTGAACAACAGGGGGGGGGGGTGAGAACCGTTTCTTGTCAAACGCGCTCAAAGAACAATGGCTGTTCCAACGTTGTTCTCTTTCTGAACAAAAGGGGGACCTTGTTGACTTGGCGTCTCGAAGGGCACGAACCTTGGCACGCAAGGGATATTGTCCTCTTCTGGACAATAAGGGGTTTAGTTCCTAGATGCACAAGGGAGACCGGATCGGCTTGATGCCTCGCGAAGATAATCTGGATCTGCTTCAAATCTGAAATGTTATGGTATAAATAGCCGGAGCCAGCCCCTTGGCGTAGGAGACAATAGGGTGGGGGACTTCAAGGGAATGTCTCAGTGGCACCTGGAAAAATATCTTATCTGCCCATAAGTCTAATCCAATCTGGCGAGATCGACGCATGGAGGCGAACGGGGGAGTGAACCTCCTTGATTAAACATTGGCTATGATGGGCGATAACGCGCCTTCTACCTTCTCTCGCAGGATACACGTAGGGAAGCATGTGTTTCAATATGTGAAAGGGGCTGAAGCAATGAGGCCTGGGAAGGAAGGGAGAAGGCTGAAAGTTTTGGTCTTGATAACCGTGCTAGACTGTTTGCCAAACTGTCTTTTTACCTAATGTAACATACCAAAAAAAATTCGCCTTATTAGAAACCCATTTTTTAAAAAAAGTCATAATTTTTTTTTTTTAAGAGCTCATCTGGCGACTGCCTACTTGGGCATTAGTCGCCGTATTAAAACTGGGCCTAGTTCTAGGCTACTTTAAAATAAAATTAAAGAGACAAAAAAAACTAAAAAGTGGGCAAGGAAGCAAACTGGTACGTCGGTGGGAGGTCCCCCCGGCGCAGGAGCGTGCAACCTAAAGGGAAAAAAACAAATGCAAAAAACAAACAAAAACAAAAAAAACAAACTCTGCTTAAATAATAGGGAGGAGGCTGCCCTCATCCAAGAAGTCAACAAGTCCACCAGTCAATGTGCATGCACTCGTCCCAAGTACAAGGGACAGGCGGTAGCGACCCCGCCCATCCCGGTACCGGGACAGGTAACGTGCAGGAAGATCACCCAGACTGGGACATTCGACAAGAATGTGCCGAACAGTCTACGGAACGACGCAGTCGTCGCAATAGGAAGCAGACGAGCGCTCTATCAAATAGCGATGCGGAACACAAGTATGTCCGATTCGGAGACGACAGAAAGCGACCTGAAGCCTTCGCGGCATTGGGAGATAGGTCCATAGGAACAGTCGCGGCGCAATGGCATGCAACTTTAAGTTCCTTTCGATCATCTCCCATCTTCTTTGCCAAGCAGTCCAAAGAGCTGCCCGTATTCTTGCCATGCAGTCGGTGTGAGGAAGAGCGAAACGCTGGTCAGGTCGCAGAGTCCTCGCGGACTCTTTGGTGCCCTCATCGGCGCGCTCATTTTCCGCAATTCCTACATGTCCAGGAACCCAGCAGAAGATAATCTCGACATCTGCCCGGCTCGCCAAAACCGTGGCGTCACGGATATCGCGAACCAGGGGATGCAGAGATTCCAATGCCCCGAGAGCAATCAGGGCGCTTTGTTTTCGCTATAGATCACAATCCAGTCTCCGAACCCGGCACGTCGCGTAATCTCCCGTACCAAGAGGTGTATTGCACCAGCTCGAGACTTGAAGTTATCTGTATGCACTGGCACGGTTCCAGCGTGACACGAGGTGTGCTCCAAAAAGGTCGAACGCCACACTCCCGGCGCCGTACAAGCTTTGGGAGCAGAAGCGTGGCTACAAATAGCCAAATTTGGTACCCTCCAGGGTGGCGTCCTGGGCTAAACCAGGGGCGCAACCGGCCAGAGAGCTATATATAGCTTTCGAAGGAGTTTCCTGGCCCTAAACCCAAAGGGCTTAGGGTATGACTGGCGTCTCTCAGCAGAAGAGGCACCGTCGAGATTAGCTGCGGATGCAGTGAAAGCTGTTAGCGAATGAGGGAGGCGCCGTGCTCGCGCGTATTGGCGAGTGATGCACTGCTCGCGGCGCAGAGCAAGTTGCATCTCCCCAGCATCGACCAACAGGCTCTTAATGGGGGAAATGCGGAAGGCACCGGTCGCAAGGCGAAGGCCGGTGTGGTGGATCGAATCCACCTTCCGCAATAAACGCTCTGCTGTGGATGCATAATACTCGCATCCGTAGTCGATCTTCGAACGAACAAAGGATCAATAAAAAAGTAGGGCCGTATCACGATCAGGGCCCCAAGCGCTGAACGTCACGGAACGGAGAAAATCCATCGACGGGTACAAGAGACCCTAAGGCTGCGAATATGAGCCTCCCAGGTGAAGCGTCGGTCGAATACAAGACCAAGGAAACGGTGCGACTCAACCACATCCAGGCGCACCCCATTAAGAAACAAATCTGGGTCGGGGTGGAGGTGTGAATGGCGGCAGAAGTGCACCACCTTAATTTTGGCCAAAGAAAACCAAAACCTGTTCGCTTCGGCATAGCGAGAGACGCGGTTCAATGCCTGTTGGAGTCGACGCTCTGGAGTTGGCATCTGGGCCACGCCAAAAGAGATCGAAAGGTCGTCCACGTAGAGCGTAGCAAGAACATCTTCCGGCAGCACTGAGGTGATGCCGTTGATGCTCAGGGCAAAGAGTGTGACACTGAGGACACTTCCCTGCGGGACACCCTCTTCCTGCTCCTTTGAGCCGGAGAGGGCTCCCCCCACCCGTACGCGGAATCGACCATCTCGCAAAAATTCAGATATAAACATTAGGAGGCGTCCCCTCGACCCCATCGTGTGGAGAGTCTCCATGATACTATCGCCATGCGGTATCATAGGCTTTCTCTAGATCCAAAAACACCGTGGCGTAGTGCTGTCTATGAAGGAAAGCCTCGCAGACGGCATTTTCCAGTCGGAGCAGAGCATCTAACGTGGAGTGGAACTTGCGGAAGCCGCACTGTGCAGAGTACAGATGGCCTCCGCTGTCGAGGAAAAAGGCTAATTTAACATTTACCTATTTTTCCATCAACTTGCACACGCAAGAGGTTAGAGAGATTACGCGGAAACCGGTCGGAGAAGAGTGATCTCTCCCCGGCTTGCGAAAGGCGAGCACCTTAGCAATTCGCCAAGAATCTGGGATAAGACCCTCCACTCATATCCTGTTGAACAAATCTAACAGAAAAGCCATGCCTTGCTGACCTAGGTGTCGAAGCGTGGCGTACGGGACATCGTCAGGACCATGGGCGGCGTCCGCGCACGAAGCAAGAGCGGAACGCAACTCGCTCCCAGTAAACCTTTCGTTGAAGGGTTCTTCGCCTCTGAAGGTAAAGTCCAGCCGGCGGCCTTCCGCGACATGACGACGTGCATTGAATGCTGGCGGAGCAGCATCCCGGCAAGAGAATGCGGAAAAAGCGGTCGCGAATGATTCCGCTATGGACTTGGGGTCCGAGATTGTGGTTCCATTCTCCTGGAGAACAGGAGGGGGGTCCTGCGAGAACTTGCCCCGAATCCTTTTGACTCGCCTCCACACCTCTGCTAAAGGGGTCTTCCCGTTAAGTGAAGACACGTATGTCAGCCAAGAAGAGCGGAGGGCGTTCTTCAGCGTGCAAAACGGCCAGACGTTCTAGGAATAGCAGTCAGGCCCGCAGCAATGAGGTTGCCGGAGAAGAACTTAACGGCCTTATCTACCGACCTAAACTCCTCGACTGAGATAGATAATTCAGTCATTTCCTTAAATGCAGGCCACCGCGCCCCCGCCAAGCACCACCGAGGTGGGCTCTCAGGTGGCAGTTGCCCTGAAAATGATATTTGAATGGGAAAGTGATCACTACCATGGAGGTCATCGACCACCCCCCAATCAAAATCAGGCTGTGCATCCGAAGAGCACAAAGATAGGTCAAGGCAAGAAAATGAAGGGGTTCTCGGACAGTGATGCGTAAACTCATCCACGTTTAGGACACCCATCTCAAGCTCTTCGATCAGATCGGCAAGAACTTGTCCCCTGGGATTTATGGAGTAATCTTCCCAGAGAAGATGCCTGCCGTTCAGATCTCCAAGCAAGAGATAGGTCCTCGGCAACCGTGCCACGACGCGGCAGAAGTCCCCCGTGTCGAAGTCATCTGACGGTGTAATGTACGCAGAAATGATAGCATACCTCCTATCCAGGTGCAGCTGCACAGCCACTGCCTGAAAGGAGGTATCTAAAGAGAAAGGAAGAACGGAGACATCATGCCGGGTGTAAAACGCGCATCCCCCAGCCCGGCCATCCCGCGGTGTTGGGGTCGCGAGACCCTTATACCCAAGGATGGCAGGCAGGGGGGACGCGCCTAGCATGGTCTCCTGCAAAAAGATAGCTAACGGGGAACGGGACGAGACGAGCCTCCGCAGCTCCTCCCAGTTGGCCTGGAGTCCACGGCAATTCCATTGAAGGAATATGCCCTACAGGCCTAGCTCGGAGGAGACGCGGGGGCCCTTTTCGAAGAGAGGACCCTCACTGGAATAGCCCTACGCTTCCCGGGGGCAGAACCCCGGGCGCTGTTGGCCGAACAAAGCGCTGAAGGCGCTGTCGCCTTCGAGGACTTATTGGGGGAAGTTGGGCTTGCCATGCGAGTCTTTTCCTCCCTCCGCCTCGAAACCTTAGGCGGGCGATGTGGCTTTGTATGCGCGGGGCCCTCTTTTCAAGGAACCACCGTTTCCGAGCCACTCATTTAACCACTAGGCGTGGGCAAAGGAGCCGAAGCACCTTTGTTGCTGTCCTCCTTTCGGGGGACAGCTTAAGGAACCCTGGAAGATTGCCTAGCGACCAACTTCAGGGTTGTTGCCTCCTGTGAGTCTAACAGCTCGGTGGAGGCGCGTGGCCGTTTCGCCTTACGGGAAACGGTCACGCTGGGGGAAGAGGCGGGAGCCCTGGTTTTAGCCGGGGCTGAGTATGAACCCTTTTTGCCGCCAGCTTTACTAGGGGAGCGTCCGGGTTGGGTAGAGCCCGCAAAAGGGCTCCGAATGGGTGAGAAAACAACCGTGCTCGTTGGCCTGGATGGGCCAGGAGCAGAGGGTGCCTTTCTAACTATTGAGGCATATGACGTCCCAGGCAGAGCCGGGCGCGCCAGAACCAAGTCCTTAGCCTCGCGGAATGAGAGTCGATCCTGGGCCTGAACGGCCAGGATTTCTTTCTCAAAGAGATATGCACCACATTGCTTCGAAGAAGCAGGGTGCGGCTATCCGTAACTGACACAGTTAGCGACACACGATTTGGACTTATCGTGTGTGACCTTGGAGCAATTTACACAGACTTTGAGGGACCCCGACTTTGCACATCTACATGAGCGATTCGTATGGCCGAAGCAGTGACAGTAATAGCCCCGCCGTGGCAGTGGCACAAATGCCTTCACGCGGTAGCGGTACCAACCGGCACGCACTGACTCAGGAAACTTGTCACAGTCGAACGTGACGAAAAGTGTAGCGGTGGGTCTCGAGGCCCCTCCCTATTTTCTCATCACACGTTCGACCTTGACCGCCCCATGGTCGGCCAGCTCTAGGGTGATGTCCCCAATAAAGTAGTCAACGAGTTCCCTCGCATAAACTACTCCTTTCACAAAGTTCATAGTAGAGTGCGGCCTCACACTCACCGGGGTGCGATGAAGTGTCCGAAGAGCACTTATCTTGGCCGCCTCGGCGGGATTCGCCGCATTCACCAAAAGGCTCCCATCCGAGAAACGGGTCACCTTCGGCTCTCTACTAATTGCACTAGCTAATCCTCTCCTCTGATGGATCATGTTGCCCTTGGACAACATGGTGCCATCAGTGAAGCGAAAAACGAGGAAGCGCTTGAAGCCAGCGGGCTCGAAAACGCCAGGTAACCTCTGAATGAGGGGCCCCGATGTCATCGAGGCTCCACCCTCTGCACTTTTGGTCTTAGTCAGGGGCTCCGCAACCGGGGGGGCAGAGGGGCTGGATGTGCCGATCTTGGCTTGGTTGCTTTTTAGAGTAATAGTCGTGGAGGCACCGGTCGGAGGAGATCTCTTCCCTCCTTGTACTGCTTCGGAAACCCTAGCCGTTTGAGGAGGACCTTGCATAGGGTCGGATTCGGGTTCGGTGCTGGAACAGAGCCCGGATTTCCCCCAATGGAAGGCCCTAACGTCTAAGGCTTTGTTTCCTCAAGGACCATGTCTATCTCAGGGAGGCCTCCAGTTGTCCATCCCCCCTCCCCAAGACATCACAGGTCCCGTTGGCAGTATCGTCACTAGTCTTGTGTGGCGAGGCACAGTCCTTGACCCCGGCAAGGTTCAATATTCTTGCCAGCAGGTCTTTTGAGGGAAGCGACCAAAGGGGCCTGGCTTCCCTCTCCTTCCTAAGGGGGTTTGCCCTACCGAGCCGCTTCGATGTGGAGCGGCTAGTTAAGGGCTGCCTGCTGGCTTTCTTGGCAGTCCCCTTGGAAAGAACAGAAGGAACTGCCGCTGGAAAAATGGAGGTGCCCGAAAGCACCTCCAGAGAAGGGAGTGAGGGGGAGTCCCCTACACCCGTAGGTTAAGGAGAGAAGTAAGTATCCTCTCCAGTTATAGAGATATGGAGGGTCCCCTGAGCAAGCACAGGGAAAGGGGACCTCCATTTTTCTGTGGAGCTGCCCGAGGGCGGCTCCGTTGGTGACACAGGGAGAATTGAGGGGAGATTTTTGTGTTTCTCATCATTGGGCATGGTGACCCTATTTATTTCACGGGATGCAATCGCTCATCACCTCTTGCAGTTGCCCGCACTGCAAGAGGTGCTTACAGGCCTGGCAGAGCCAGGCGCCGCCATTTGGGGAACACCCCTCCCGCCTGGTGGCCTGGCAGTCCATCATCATGGCGGCTCCACCTTAGACGCGGCGTAAAAAGATAGATTGTGAAGAGGAGAGGAAAAAGGATGTGAGGAAGGTATGGGTGGGGATGAAGCAGGTTGTTAAAAAACCTCCATCCCGAACCGGAGCTCAGGGGTTAGGGAACGTTGTCGTCTCCCCTCTTAGCCCCGATCCGGGACGGTTGGCTTGAGAAGAAGGTCAGCATCTACCCTGTGAAATTAGAGCCTGACCATTGAAAGTTGTGGTAGAGGTTGTATGAAAAGCGAGGAAACAAGTGTTTTGAAGGAAGTAGAAAAGGCTAAGCTGGGGTCGGACGGGGTGCTGAGTCCCATCAGCATGGCGGCCAGGATGGCAAATCGCCACGCCCCTTACGGGGTAAAAAAGTCATACACATTAAAATAACCCACCACTGCAAACAGTCACAGAAATAAGCATATTTGATAAGGAACCCTAGTATTTTTGATCCTCTAAAGGATATGCAACAAAAATCTTCTTGTACTTAGTAAACACAGTTTCAGTTTTAAGACCGCTACATTAAAAAGAGCTAACTAACCAAACTTGAATTGACATACCCTTTCATTTATACAGTCAAGCTCCATATCGTTTCGGCTACATTTATTCAACAAAAAATACTAATATAAAACTCAAATACATATCGTTCCATTCTCTCATAATTGTCAAGGAGATTTTTAAAACTTTAGGTTGTGAACAAATGAGAAACACAATTATGGTTATTAAAGAGTTATATTTTCCTCAAATCCAAAAGAATTTTAGTGAAAGAGGCTCAAATTTTCACAAAACTGTCACCTAGTTTGAATGTATATAAACTTTTAAGACAAAAATAACGATCACAAGTAATGCACAAAATAATGCTATGGCTAGACATGGAAACCGAAATCACTAGAAGAAAATTAGTTTGGAGTATTTAGGTAATAAATGCGTCTTACCAGTTTTAACCTATTAAATTGAAGTATGGACACAAAATCAACATCAACATAAACCAACGACTCCTTAGAGAAACATAAACAAGATATAGTATGCTATGAATGACCAGAAAGGACCATAAAAGAGATAATTAAATAAGGCAAGCATGATTAGTCGATATAGTAAAAGGATTAAATTGGAAATTGAGAGGACACATTAACTACAATTTAATCACATAAATTGTTGATATTTTTTTTAATTTCGACTAAAGACGGGAAAGCCGGTTCAATGACCTAAATTGGTTTAATTTTGTATACAATGGAGTAAATGATTTTCCTTTTTAACACTTCTCCTCTCCTCCCGGCTTCCATTCACCCCCTCCTGACGGAGAGGAACAGTTAATAAGTCTTTTAATGTCTTGATTAAGATAGAAAATAGCGAAAAGATTCCAAGCTTGAATTCAAAAGGAAGATACCGCGACCGAATAAACAAATAAAAAAGCAATGACGCTTTGAACTTAACGAACCGCAAATAAAACCGGAATAATATTTTCACTATGATTAAAGTCTTTTCTTTATACAAAGTAGACACAAGGGATGTGCCTGAAAATACCAGAGAGATCTCGACAATAGAATGAAACGTGCACGTTTTAAGAGAAAGCTTACGCTAACAGTATGGATTTTTTTTTAATTTATACAGTGATTGTGCTCTACGTGGCATAATAAATTCAATAGAGCTTTATTGTAAACCAAATATTTTATTCTCTTTATTCCTTGCTGATGATGCGATTCTCACCATCAATGAATTCTTGATTGAGTCTTCTTGCGAATTCTTTATATTGCATAGTTCTCCATCCTTTGGGAAGGTGTCTCGCCCCCACATTTCTTTAAATCCATCGGTTATTATTTTTTACCTTGGGAATGGAAGGCTCAATCGAGCCTCTTTCTCTCTGAGAATCATAATGGGTCTGCTTGGTCGATCTAAGAATACGAGGGGTGGTCAATAAGTTTTGCAATTCGGATATAAGGAAACGAGATATGAGGAAAAGTGTTTTATTATTTTTCGATATAACTACCCTCGACTTCAATGCACTTTCGCCACTTGTCCCTGAGGCTTCGAATTCCCGACAACCAGAAATCTCCCGACTGCTGTTCAATCCACTCCTGGACGGCGAGCTGGACATCTTAATCGTCCCCAAACCGGCGTCCACGCAGTGCAGCCTTGAGCTGGCGGAATAAAAAGTAGTCGCTAGGGGACAGATCTGGACTGTAGGGGGGAGGTTTGAGCTCTTCGAATCCACACTCGCGCAACTCTGGTCTTGTGGACTTTGACGACGTTGAAGTCGATCATGGGGCGTGAGGTTTCTACGGACCCAACGGGAAGACACTTTGGTCATGGCCAAATTGTCGTGGATGATGTTGATAACACTTCCATGTGATATTCCAAGTTGTCACTCGATTTCTTAGACCTTCACCCGTCGATTTTCGAGGATCACCCTCTCCACACGGGCCACACTGTCCTCGTTAGTCACTTCTGACGGGCGTCCTAGACGGGGGTCATCTTCAAGGGACTCACGACCATGGTGGAACTCCCTATTCCAGCGAGCAATGGTTGCATAGGAAGGGGCGGTGTCGGTGTACACTGCAACCATGCGTTATGGATCTCTTTTGCATTCTTGCCTTCCTTGGTCAAAAATGTGATCACTGCGCGGTGCTTAACCTTCTCCATTGTTGAAAAATTTGTGACTGAAGATCTGCGATCAGCTACTGCTTCTTAAATACACGAGGCAGGAGCGTGCGGCTACAGGTCCTGACTTATCATAACTTGTCCTAACACCCCCACAAACAGCCATCCCCCTTCCTCTGTTTTGCCCTACCGATTCGCAAAACATATTGACTGCCCTTTGTAGCATCAGGGGAGAGGTAGCCAAATTGTATTAGCTTCATCAGAGGGTCTATGTGCTGCAAGTTTTTTCCAGAATGTTAATCATTGCTAGAACCTGTGCTGCAAGTATTCTTCCGAATATTAGTCATTGGTAGAATCGGTGCTGCAAATACTCTCCAGAATATCAGTCATTGCTAGAACCAGAAACTTTCGAGAATTAGAAAGAAATTGCATTTTGAAAGGGTTCCGACAATTCTCGGAAATTGCTACACGGTGTAACTTTCACAATGCCATCACACAAACAAGAATGAAAGAGACAGGCTTTTGGTATGTGAAACTTATGTTTATTATGGTAAGAAGTGGTTATGTAGTGATAATAGGTATATTACATTGCATGTAGCGGCAGAAAGAAATACCAAGTGAGACAGGAATGGATTGATTTTATTTTTGCAAACCGTGCCAACGCCGCCCGGGGTGAGGGGCACCTGTGATGAACTTGCGTAAAATAAATTCGTAATAAGAGGGCATCTTGTATTGCTGGATCCTTCTTGTTGATAAAGGACTTCTCACACGAAAAGGATGCCTTGTATTTCAAGTTAAACTATCAAGACCTCGATGAAAGCAAGCACTTTAAATTATCGTTTTTTTGTATGCAAAATAATAATAAGTGTCATTTTCTTGTGTCACCATCAGTACAAAATTGGAGGACTTATAAACATTAGGCTACATAAAATTAAATTTCATTTACATTCAAAATGTGCTGTTAGACATCACATCATAATAACTAACTTGACAACATACATATATTAAAACACTTCTGAGTCCCCTAAATTTCGAAGATTCGCCTACGTAAATTTTAATCTTCTCTATAGAAAGATGGGCAAATTTAGAACAAAAATCATCAGATTCTTTGCAGAATAGTGAATTCGAAATAATGTTTTGTTGATAATAAGATTTACCAGAAAGACCCTAACTCACTGCAGGATTAGCTTTCATAATTTATAAAAAAGGCGTGTGAACTTCACAGCCATGTCCATCAACAATCTTTCCAGTGACAATGAGGAAGAAAATGCATAAAGCAAAGGGTTTGAAATTATCTCTAATTAAAATAAAATACAAGTGATGGGCGTAGAACTATATACAAGTAGTTAAAAGTTAAATTAAAGACAGGTGGTGATAAATGGATAAAACTACATATGGATGAAAAAAATCCCCCCAAACAACATGGTGCAATCTTTTAAATCGTGGCTGCTCTGTCCTTCTTTGGAGTCACCTGATGGTGTAGCGACTCGGGTCGACTTCGCTTAGGAGGCTGCTATTTATTATGGCATCAGGAGCTCAGACCCCAATCTAAACTGTAAGTTTCCCGTGAGGCCTCATAAAAGAGTAAAGGTCGTTGGTAAATCTATAGGTTGATGGCTAGGTAAGCTTCTTTGAGAGTAGTGTGATTACTAAGGGTGGTTTTGATACCACTCTTGGGGCAGCCAAATGACTTTTTGATTCGGTTTGCCGGCTGCCTCTTTGCTTCTACTGTGATTCTTGCTATACACAAAGCACCGACTACAAAAAAGTAGAAAGCTTTCTACTTTCTTGATATAGGGGCTGGATAAAGGTGATCATAAGTTGCCTCAAAGGTAAAAAGAAGCTTTGAGCTGGATTCGATATTCGTTATTCGGAGGGAACTTGGACGGTCCTCTGAATGATTTTTCTTGATAAGAAAATTCATCCTTTGCATCAACGGCCCGCATACCTGAATGCGGTATTTTAACATGGACTTATATTTAATTTATATATTTGATTACTGATTTGTTCTCATTATATTAAGTTTATTCTCTCTACTTGCATAAACTTATTTTAACAATTTTCACACAATTATGAAATCTTGCAATTGCTATATAATAATACAGGAATTATTACGACACTTTCCCTTTAATGTTAGGACGAAAGAATGACTTACACTCTTTAGGACCCACACATAAACAAACCGAGTTCATATTGGACCACTTAACATTGAATATTAATTTAACACAATTATATATTTCCTCATCTTATTTAAAAAATTTTTTACAAGGATTAACATATTTATTCAATCTTACAATTGTTGGATTAATGATCATACGCAATTTAAAGATTTAATAAATTTAATTCAATATATTCCTTGGATAGAATTGGGCTAAATTTAGAGCGTTTTAAAATATTAAAATAGAAGTTTGGGGAGATTAATTTATAGTACATTGTTTTGACTTTAAGAAAAGAAATGCATTGCATTATTATAGTAAAAATTGTTTCTATTTTAATCAGAGATCTCATCTTACAGACGCAAAGCGAATATATTATATTAATTACTTCATTCAAGTCTTCCGTTGTATGGGACCTACCCCCCCAATGCCGCGACGGCTTAGGGTCGATTTCTGTCGTCTCCGAATCGGACACACACGTGTGACGCATCGCTATCCGATTGAGCGCTCGCCAGCGCCCTATTGTGACGCCTGCGTCGTCCCCCAGACTGTTCGGGACATTCTTGTCGAATGTTCCAGTCTGGGTGATCTTCACGCACGTTACCTGTCCCGGTACCGGGATGGGTGGGGTCGCTACCGCCTGTCCCTTGTACTCGGGACGAGCGCGTGCACATTGACTGGTGGACTTGTTGACTTTTGGGGGAAGGCCGGCCTTCTCCCTATTATTTAACCAGGTTATTTTGTTTTGTTTTGTTGTTTTTTTCCCTTATATGTTGCACGCTCCTGCGCCGGGGAAACCTCCCCCCAACGCAGGAGCTTGCTTACTACTCGTTTCCTTTTCCCTTATTTTTAATTTCTGTTGTTGTTGTTTGGGTTGTTTTGTTTTTGTGTGTGTGTGTGTTATTGCATTAAATTTTAAAGTAGCCTAGTACTAGGCAGTTTTTAATACGGTGACTAATGCCCAAGTAGGCAGCCGCCAGATGAGCTCTTTAAAAAAAAAAATCCCCTGGTATGGTTGTTAAACGTAACAATTTCTCCCATTTGAAAGCCCTTAAGAACAAATATTCTATTTTTATCGTCAATTAAACTCCATTTATATTAAATACATTCAAAAGTTAAGATTTTAATTATTATCTGTAGACTTTTACACTAATTTTATATTTATTTATTATATTCAGAATACTAAATTCCAGTGTTTCATTTCTTTTTAAAGATCTTTTAAAGTTCTTTCTAATAACAGAGAGAAGTCTATTTAACTACTCGTACAAATGTAACTTTGTTAAGGAAATTGAGAGACATTTGAAGTATTCTAACTGACTTGTTTAAATTGTGTAACGCTAGGAGATATTTAGATTTTGCATTGAGGGCTATTTGTTCGTTTAATTTTAATCAATTACATTTCCGGTTGGGCACTAGACTTCAGAAAGCGAGTTTTTTAGAATCAGCTAAAATTCGCACGAGCTATCCCCAATTTTATTTAAGCGATCTGGGCAGTAGTATCTTGAGCGTTTGTTTTTAGTTTTTGTAGTTTAGAATACTTACCTGCATGTTTGCCCGCTTGGCCAGATCCACCAGCTTAGGCTCCGTAAATCAGGTCTTTTAAAAGACCAACATTTTTCTTAAGACTTTAAAGAGGAGAGATAATGACACCTCAGGGAAGCAGTTCTCTTCTGAGAGCACTCTTCAGATTGCCTCTGTCAAATGTTTTTATGGTTCAACATGAAAACCCATTATAAATTTTACAAAACTACAAAATGTTCATTAATAAGGTACCTTTGAGCCATGCTCAATTCTACATTGTAGCTCTAATACTACCAATCCACTCCTAAATACAAGTAAACAAAGTCGTTCTGCTGCTGCAAGGCACCGATCATAAAACCAACCCTATTAACACCAAGGCTATAAATGTGGAATGAGGTCAAAGCCACCCCTTAATTGGCTGGTAATATAAAAAATCGTCCTTTTATGCTTTTTCTAAAAGTTTTTTCTTGAAAATAACTTTTCATTCGTTATCTTACACAAGCAAAGGTATAAATTCCAAATGAATTATATAAAGAGCGCATTAGTAGACCAAACCAGGTTTTTTTTATGTTTTTATTACCTTCTTAGTCTTAATTAACTCACTACCTTTGTTTTTTTCTATATATAAATTTTTACCTAGCCTTGCGTTTTTTCTATATATCACTTTTTACCTACATCTCCCTACCTACCCCTATTTTCCTGCCTATGGGTTCATAAGAGACATCATTCTCCTTTATGTCCTCATTACTCAATAAATTAAACTTTCATTTGTCACGAATAATTTATAAAACTATTCAATAATATCCACGAAGTAAATGATTTTTATTTACGGCATTTTCTCGCCCTAATGCATCTCATTAGAACTACGATTTCGATCCTTTCTATAAAACCTTAACTTCAAAGCGAATTAACCTTCACTTCCGTCTAATGTTATTCAAAGGGAAAGCTTTGGGAGACTTTGGCTACAGAGTGCCTAATAAAAAGCTCTGAGGTGGCTATTAGGGGAAACTTTTTCGTACCAAATAACTAAAGTTTAACCAACTTTGTCAAGGGGTTCTTGAAAAAAAAAATCTACTCTAAAGTTTCAAGAATTATTCCAAATTCCAAAATTTACGAGTGGTAAAAAGAAGTGTTTGCATTTATTTTATCGGAGCCAATAATTGAGTGAAGTTCGGGTCGGTTCAGATTTCCCCCAATGACCTATATGCATTGCGAATATGGATGAGGCTAAAGAGAGTTATGGTCCATTGCCAGAAGGGACTGGGGAGGAATGCCACACACTGCTTTTCACAGGATCCCAAAAGATCTAATTGACGCAGATCTAATTTTGAAGATACACCATTATTATTTTACAGGTTTTCTCATCTATTTTAACTTAGAAAATTCTCTAATCCTATTCCAATCTTTAATTTCTCTTTTTTTACTCTAATATTTCCCCAATTATTATTAGCTTTCCAGCATTCTTGGTTGGCGCACATCAAAGCGTTCGCGCTCGGAAAAACAACAATTTCGGGTACGCGGTTTCCCTTGGGTACGTGGGTTTAGTCACCTTATAAGGCGATATGGTTCTTCCGCTGCCCGTCCTTCACGCTAATTCCCACTGTCAAATTTGTCTGGTGGAGGTTATGTGTGATCGCTGTTGTTTGTGTCCCTTAGTCTAAGGAAAAGGTATTTAAATTTTAGTGCCGAGACAGATCCTGATGCAGATTTCGGATCATTTATTCTCTTTCATTTAACAGTGTGATCGAGGGCATTTTCTGACATTGGCGATGGTATGCCCCCTATGAAATCACTAATTATTTATTTTAGTAGTATTAGTCTTAGCATTTATTTAATTATTTTTAATGTATTTAATTTTTCAGGCAACCATATCAAAAAACAATTCGATTTTAAATTGACTTTGTGTTTAATGAAACTGCTGAAGAGAAAAAGGGCCTACTTGGGGATGTGGGGATTCTACATTTTCCAAACTATAAAATCGTCTTTCCTTCGAATGGCGATCAGGAATAAAACAGAAATTCTTGCGTCATTAATATTAGGAGTGAACTGAAATTTTCAATTCAATTACCCTCAAATTAAATCATTAGGGAAAAGACAATATTATAACCTGTGCGAATTCGTTTGGGTGTCTCTGAACTACTGTTTTTCTACTTCATTAGATGTTTGGTAGCAATTGGTATTTATAGCCAATTTAAGGTTGCTCGGACTTCTTTGTAGTATCTTTCAAATTGCCAATCTACTCCCTGTGGATGGTGAGCACACGAGTACGTAAGGAGACAAATAACCCAGAGATGGAAAATTTAGCTAATTATTGTAAATAATTACAGCGAAACTTTTTTATATTTCCTTACCTTTTACTGTAAATTCTATTCATTTTTATAACACCATTGAGTTTGTGTCACTTAGAATCAACATATGGAATTTCTAGTAACTTTTATTCTGCACTCGTTTTGAATGTAGACCTACAGTTTAACCTGAAATTTGAACTAGGGCTCGATATAGCGTTAGGCAGCCACCGTGAAATTGGTAGTTATTGGACCGCACCCTAAATATTTATCCTGATCATTGCGGAAATTTCAGAAAATGAAACATTTTGTATTCATATTTTGACTCTTTTTTTCGTATTTACTGAGTTTCTCGCATTAAAAGTTAATTAGTTTTCTCTTATTTTTCAAAATGGTATTTTTTTACCTTAAATTTTATCGATTTTAATTTTCTTAATTAAAAAATCCTACATAGAGAAACGAAAAAAGATCCCTTTAACCAGTTGACACCCAAACATTTGTTTTTGCATTAAATTTGTTGATATTTCAGCAGAGTAAATAAAATATGCTTATTAAAACATTATTTAGATATTTTATTTTTAAAACTAATATTTGAAAAAATAAAACGGGTGGTTCCTATGGGTGCTAGCCGTTCGCACCCCGACGGCACTTATGTGTGTACATGAGGTTCAATACAAAGCGAATCGCCGCTTAAGTTTTCTGTTCCCTGAAATTTGTCGTTGGTAAATTTATACCAGCTGCTAATGTAAAGAAGAAATTTGCATATCTTGCATTGGATTCTGGTTCGTTCGCGACGATATTCTTGGTTGAATTTTTCTTTTATGTGCTCATCCAAACTCTTGTCTGTGCGCACCGATAAATAAACCCAAGCGCTTTTTGAAGATCCATAAGCTCTAGATTTTTTCAGAGGGAGTCTTATATTTTTACAGATTTGCTTGCACTCTCTAACGTCGGAATTCACAATGTTTAATCTTTGTTCACCCATGATTCAATATATCTTCATGCATTCTAACAAGCAGCATCAATATCAAAAGCAGACTGAATAAACCACCACTATTTTCCTATTGAGAGAGATCCTTTGGCTACAAATATTTTGTTCAAATCTGTCCAAACCATCTATAAATTTATTTTAGATGGAAACAACCTTTGAGCACGGAACAGTAATATTTCTTTCTCTTTTTATCGACTAAATCAATTTGAGTGACAAAAGAGATTGGATGAATATCATATACATTTGAGGCCAGGGTGATAATGTTGTTGTCGTTCCACTTAACGATTGCATGAAAGTTTTGATGTTATTTTCATAGTCACTGCACCACATCGCTTCTGCCCCATTTCTTTTTGAGTTTCCAATGGACATTGACCCATTTCTATGAGTTTGTCAAAAGGAGAACGCCAGTGAAAAGTCTCAAAATACAATTTTTACGATATACCTTTTTGCATAATGGAAAGAAGCTGCAGAAGAACTAAAGCTCCAGGCCCGTGCGTTGATTTTTCTTGAACCTGACTTGCTTTAAATGCTTGATAAGGAATGAATTGAATTAGATACCATGAAATGGTGCAAGCAGACCAGAATTTTTAAACAAATCTAATTGATTTTCTGTGAATGTGTTCATTACAACCATGCCTACCATAATACGGTTCCCTGGTGTTATTAATTGATTTCAATAAATTTTTTTTTTTCAAAATTATGATTAAAGGATTCGTTCAATACAATAAAGTAATCTGCAACTTTAACAACTTTATAATTTTCTAAGAGTTGCTAATTGTCGGCAATATGATGAAGGTGCTGACTTTCTAAATATCGGATCCTTTTCATAGCCAAGGCTAGTCCCTCTTTATGGACATCTTGCTCTACGTTTTTGAACATTCTTATATGCTTGTATTGAGAGCCCAATTTAAAAGAAGCTTTGAAATGTAGACTTCATTTCCTATGGTATAACATTGAGATAAATATTTAGTTGCATTGTATATTAATTTGACATATCAAATAATAATGTTACTGCTTAATCCGTATAAACCGATTCCGTGGAAGCCAGTGCTTCACTTATTTCTTCTTTAGAACTAACACACGTACTCATGTTTGTTTCATCGGGGTCAGTGTAGACAATTTCTACTTCTGCCGCGAGTTGTACAGACGTGACAGAATTCAAGTTTTATTATCAGAGTTTTTGTCCTTCACTTCTCCATCATTTAGAGGTAATAAAACTCTTGTTTGAGTATCAGATACTCTCGGGAAGTCGTCTTCATCATCTTGAAATTCAACCTCTTCATCATGAATTTCAAAAATCTACATAATCTTCTCCATTGAAATACTGCAGAAATATAATGATTATGGCTCTCTATGTCATATAAAATACAAAATGAAAGTTAAATTTGTAAGTTGCATTATAAATTTCATATAATTCATATATTATATAAATAAATGTGAATGTAGGTAATAAAGTAAAAATGTTCCAAAGGGACGCACCGCTGCTCTAAAGCACGCGCCATGGTGATCCGTATTGACTAGTGGGACCAATAGGAGTTATTAGCAGTTTTCGGATTCACTGTGTTGATTACAAATAATCTCGTTCAAAAACATTATTATCAGCATTTTCAGTAAACTTTGTAAATAATTAGCCAGAAAATTTTTATATTTCCTTAACTTTTACTGTAAATTATATTAAATTTTAGTACCTCACTAAGCTTGTATGACTTAGCGTAAAAACGACAAAATTCTAATAACGTTTATTCGCAAGCATTCAGGAAATTCTAGCCTCAAAGCTCTTTCAGAGGCTTTGATGAGGATCTTAGTTAGTTACAACATTGCTTTCCTTACCGAATATATATATATATATATATATATATATATATATATATATATATATATATATATATATATATATATATATATATATATATATATATATATATATGATGGGAGCAGCTTCTCTTCTACACATGTTTTTTTAAAGACGAGATTGTATTTTGACGTCACCAATTTTATTTTAGAACGTTCTAACTGGCGAATGCAGTTTTTGGTATCTGGCTGGAAATTAAAAATCAGCTAAGGGGAGATCCATTTTATTTGTTCGTACTTGAAAACTAATTCAAACTTTGGCCGTGAACTTTCGCCTTTTTTCAGACATTTTTTTACGGCGGAATTCTATGTTGTTGTTGAGCTGGCTTTGATGTGAAGGTTTTCATTCATGTCGCCCCACTTAGCGGCGATATAGTTATTTGATGGTTGTGAGCAGCAAAGAATGAAGTTCGAAATAAAATGAAATGAAAATAGAAGTGAAAGACATAAAACAGCTCACCCAAGGTCCCTTCCCCACCTTAGTCCTCAAGGGAGTGGACAAAGAGGAGTGGTGAGGCCCGGTAACCCGTTTGTAATCCTCAGAAGCCACAATATCCAGAGCCTAAGTAGGTTTCAGGCACTGTGGGTACGTACGGTGGGTAGGAGTGAGAGGGAGGGAAAGAAGAAAGCTTAATAATAAGACAGCGACGAAATACATACATATAATAGGAGATATCAAAGTGGATTTCGTTAGTCATGCGAATTAATGCTTAATGTGGAATCCGAACCACGATGTGTAGCTGGTATCTATTCTAGATTGGTGCTGTTTATCTTATACCTCTCTCCGACGTATCTACTGTAAGTTCCGGGTGTGAATGTGATAGTTAATGAAAACTCGTTGCTGAAAACTGAAGGAACTAAGAGGTTTGCAAAGAGATGATAGTTTGCTTGGAGATCTGTCCATTGTAGGTAGTTAAAGTTAGCGTGATAAAGTTAAAAGTTTGTTTTCCGCGAGAATCTGTTTTTGTATTTTAATCTATTTGTATCCTTTTCAGTGTACTGTTAGTTTATATAAGACGTTTAAACCGTTATTAGTAATTATTCTTACTAAAACTGGTATAGGATTCTATCTCTATAGCTATTTTTTCTATTCCTATTCTGGTTATAATTGTTTATAAGTTATTCTCTGTTGATGATTCAATTATTTAATTAATCTTTAGTCGTCGTCGAGTAGTCTTCTTCCTTCTCTAGGTGTAGATTTCTTCTTCCTCCTATTCTCTTTCATCAAGCCTTAGGAAACTTGTGAATAATCTGTGTATTCTCCATCTTTCTCTTTAGGCAATTTGGTTGGTTAAATCAATTTTTATTTCGTTATGTGTCTTTTCTATGACTTTTCTGGCTCTATTTGCTATTATTCTGTTGAGTGGCTTTATCTTTACCTCCTTGTGAAGGTTTTGTTGTCTTCGTATTTCTCCTCTTCTCGTATTTTTTTTATTATGTACATAGCTCTGTTCTTTACTCTTTGGAGTCTTAATAGGTTAATCCTCGAGATCTTATACATAGCTATGGTTGGTTGAATAATCGCGGATTGTATTATGGCTTAGCACATCTTCCTCTTGTTCTTCATGTTAAGGGTTTCTTATCTTTTACAGTAATCCCAGTATACCTTTTCCTTAATATATTCTCTCAGTAACGTGCTTTTTGTAACCTGATGTCGTAATAGTTAGCCCGAGTACCTTACATTCTTTGTCGTAACTGTAACGCTCTCATTCTTCATATATCTACATCTGAGATGTTCCTCCTATATACGGGTACCATCTTAGATTTATCTCTATTTGTTTTAATTTTTCACTTCTTATGTCTTCTGCCGTCATTCTATCTTGTAAGGGCCCGTTCCTGTGAGGACAAACAATCAGCTGGCTGATTTCGTCAGCAAATTGAATGTTCAGTCAGACCTCATTTCTGAGTCGGGGTATATATGCGGTGTAGATTGAATAGAGAGACGAGCTCAAACATCTGCCCTGGTGCAAGCCGGCAGCGAGCTCAGAATTGTTTTCCTGGTGGCGTCCTATGGTGAAACTTTAGAAGACCTACGCCGTGTTTTAGTATTAAATACAGTACTAATGGTGTTTTTAGGCATTGTAGTCATCATAAATGGTTTCGATTTGGCGTGGAAAGCACATATTTTTAAGATACTCTACCTTGATGGTGTCAAAATTAAATTAAAATAAGTCCACCTTACCTTCTCTTGATGTATATAGAAACCCTGAAATCAAATATTGTAAACACTAAATTCGGCTTCATTTCAAACAAGGGCAACCCTGGTTTCACACACTTAAAACAACGCTGATTTCAAAATTAATACCTAAACCCATTGGAAACCGTTAGTGAATGATAGATGATTGCGATTCTTGGGCGTTTAGTCTGTTGAACTTTAATAGGAATTTTCCGAACTCCCTAGACAATTTAATTACCTTTTTTATACCCCATGGGCTCATTTTAAAAGTGAAGAATTGCAACAGATGTGGGAACGAGTCATGGATCGATTATAATGTTAAAAGGTGGAGATGTGACAAGTATGTTTCCGTGAGAAAGTTAAAACGGCAAAAATATGGTTAATCGCAAACTATTTTTAAAAAATAAAGATCTCCCTAGCATTAAATAGTAAGTTTTTTTATGTCTTTGTATTCAAACCTAATGTTATGCTTTCGAATTGTTAATACTACTAGGTGATTAAAAAATTGCGTAGGGGTGGTTGCCCCCCCAATTAAAGAGGTGTATGGGGAGCGAAGCGCCTATTTGGAAATAATTTCCTTAGGGTTCGAATTCAATGCGGTTGACAGACGTTGTTAGGCGCTCTATGTTCATTGTTTATATACAGTGCTCTGCCCGAAGGGCGAAAAATGTGAGAATGATGTGTTATGTTAGGTTTCGTTAGGTTAGGTGGCATTAAAAAACAGTACTAATGGTGTTTTTAGGCATTTTAGTCATCATTTACAGTTTCGTTTTGGCTCGGAAAGCAGCTATTTTTAAGATAGTATTACTGCAAATAGAGCCATACTCAGAGTGCTAGTATCTTAAAAATAAGCCTCAAATGACGACTACAATGCCTAAAAACATCATTAGTACTGTTTTTAATATTAAAAACACGACGTAGGTCTTCTAAAGTTTCACCGTCCTATCGCCACTTAAGCACGTCTCTCCATTACATAATCGCATAATATCCTTTCGATCTTACTATTTATTCCCAGTCTCAGTATCTCTTTTTTTTTGCTTTCACAATTTTCTCTGGCATGAATCCTAAAGCCACCTCCGAGCTTCTGTTTTTTCTCAGGCAAAATTGGCAGATGTTCCTTAGGCCGTTATTACCGAAGAATTTCGACTGTCTGTTGCTGATTATTTTCTTGACTAATTTACCGAACAATCTAGTAGCGAGACAGGCAGTAGTTACCTACTTAATATTAGGGTTTTCCCGCCTTAGGGATGAATATCATCCTTTCTACTTTTATTTCATCGGCAAAGTATCCCGGGTTCAATCATGCATTGGTTTTTAGTCTCTCCAGGATGTTCGTGGAAAATTCAGAGTAATACAGCCTGGTGAGTCACGATCTCACTGGGACTCTTTGTCGAAAACTCTTTATCGTATATTTTATTTTCTCTGATGTAATGAACGCATCTCTTCCATCGAGGTTGTTTCTTCCTTCCTCGACAAATTGGAAGGGGTATGTTCTCTCGATTTTTACATTTAATTCGTCCACTATTTGAAGTTCAAATTCAATGTCATAGTTTTAATTCTCTTTTTCTCTGATTTTGAATATATATTTTCTAGTGGTCTCTGAACACAGTCTCTACTTCTGCCTCGTCTTCTAAAATATTGTTCCCTATGTCTTTAATTTTTAATTCAAGGGGCCTCTAGTAGTTCCATAAAAAAGTTAAAAGGCAGATTGAAGTATGTACTGAATTTGGGTCCCAGTCTTTGCAGTATCCAGTGTATTAAGTTGTTTGCCGACTCTGTTTATAGATCTATATCAAGATACCCCGCAATGGGCATTTAAATCGACCTATTTTAAATAGGTTAGTAAAGTTTTGCACTGATAATTGTGGTACGCCTTGAGGGCAGATATACAGTTCCGTCTATGATGTTACTTAACTCCATTTGAAGTTCTATTGTTAAATAGGCATCATCTTCCATTCTTTATACTGTTTTTAACTGCAATCCTTGTTTGATGGCCAATGCAGCTTCGTCGTCTCTCTCCTGGAGGGTTTGCGGCTATAACACTGTAGTTCCATATATTCGTTTTCTTCTTTTGTATGTTTCTTCCATGTTCTGATATATAACATTTGGATCAATATTTATGAATGAGTTTTCGTACATATTTTTTTTGTCTTTCCATCTGCATGCGTTAATTTGTAGTATTTTCAATTTTTTTAGATTGATTCAATATTCCAATTGTCCATTATTGTTCGTTTAGTCGTTAACCGTGGGGTGTCGTTTCCCTTAAGATGAGTTAACGGTGTTTCTTCTTTTGGTTCTTTTTTCGTTTTGCCTGGGTTCTTTCTCCCTCTGCTGGTTGCGTTCGAAAGTACTTCGAGTGATTCATCTCTGGGGGATGGACTCCTCTTTCTGACGGATTTAGATATCCTATTACTTCTAAATTTCCTGGAAGTAATCTTTGTGCATTGTTGCTCAGTGTCGTTGGGCGAATTTTCTATCCCTGTGCCCTCGCTGTTTGTGTCTTTTTTTGTTTCTATTGTCTGTTCATTTCCTGTTGCCTCTTCGATTAACTCTTGGTTTGTCTTTTCCGTGACATTGATTTTAAATATAGCCGATAAGTCGACCTCCTTGGAGAATTTCATTAGTTCGAGGCTGTTTTCCTGTAGTATGCTGTTTACTGTAGTTGCGTAACTACCCTAATTTGCAATATTCATCACGTGGGCGTGTAATATGCACCTAAGTACATTTACATTGAATATTTCATCTATATTAATCTGCGTTCTCGGTTTTAACTGGGTGTTTTACCATTGTTGCGTATGAGTTTCTTTTCATGTTAACGTTATTCCTGTTTGTCTCCTTTTTTTCTCTCTATAAACTTTCTTCTTTTCCGACAAAACATAACTATAGTTCCTTGCACCCCTTAGCAGTTAAGTCATCTTTTCACTCAGTTGTTGCAGTTGCTCCCTGAATGGCCTTCTGTTCCACATTCTGCATAAATGATCGGATCTTTTTTAGCGCAGTTTTGTGTCTTTTGATCCTCATGGCATAACATCTGAAGCATATTTTTATGCTTGTGAAGGCATTTATCTGTATGTGGACGGTGGTATTCTCATGATGAATTCGAGAAGTCATTTTTTCAATTATCTTTGAAACCATTTCAGTAGATTCGCAAATGACTTTGAACACGTGAGTGTGATCTTTAAATTTGACCACTTCAGATATTTTGAAATATTTCTGCATCTTCTGCAGTTTTTCTTTTAGTTCCTGGCCTGAATGCTCTCCTACCTAGGACTCTATCTTTCGGAAGATGACGCTAATTTAGCAATAATTTTGTGAGGATATTCTGGTATCTAAACCCAATTTCTTTACTGTGATAACTCCAGCTTCTTCTTCTCGTGTTTGTTATGAGATATATTGCTTTGCTTTGGATACTCTGCATTTTATGAGGCTGTTTCTTCATATTGTGCGCATCGCAATTTTTCGAATAGATTAAGTTAGGCTGGTTATTGATTTGTAGATTTTCTTCTTGTTCTGTTGACTGAGTGATTTTCTTTTATTTAGTAGTTGTAGTCCATTTTTTCCCTTTACAGTTCTGTTGACTACGTGTTTCCTGTAACTAGATTTAGTTATGGTTATACCCAGCACTTTACATTCCTTGTTGTATCTATATCTTTCGTCCTCAACGTACCTATATATCTGTCATTTTTTCCTGTAGACTGATATAATTTTGAATTTCTTTTGATTCGTGATAATTTTCAATTTCTTTTCATATTGATTCCTCCTTCATATTTCTTCTCCCGTTGTTCTCAGTTGGAATTACCCGTGCCTGTACGGTCAGTCAATCACTTGTTTTATACAATCCGCAAACTGTATGCTCATACATCCCTCGGTTGCTGGAGGTAGGATGTTTGCTTTATAGATATCGTATAATACTGGACTCAAACACCCACACCGGGGAACCCGGCTTCGTGCTTAAAAAGCTCCCCATGGTGACTTCCTGTGTCTATATACCCGTATCTATCTAAGACATAGTCACACAGTAATCTCTCAATATCATTGTTTGATCATAGTTGAATATTTTGTACTAGGTGCCCATCTGCCAAACATTGTCGAAAGCCTTAGACACGTCTCTGCAGACGATATCTACGATCATTTTCTTGCTCTTCGCCTTCGCTAACCTTTCCGTTATTGACAATGCGTGATGTCCTTGCTCCTTTTTTCCCGTAATCGGAATTCCCACTCATTTTAAAGATTGTTTTCCATGAGGTGTTGATTGAGTCTGCTTTTAAGATTTTTCTATATACTTTCCTGATCAAATCCAGTAGCGAATAGGTATGTAGTTTTCAGGTGATTTTCCAGCGTTTGGTATGAAAACTATTTTCGACACCTTCATGTCGTCGGAGAGGTAGCCTGTATTCAGGTATGCATTAAAAACGTTCTTTAATCCTTCAAAGATTTTATTAGTTGTTTCAACGAATGTTTTTTCTTGTGAATCCTTGTCTCTTAAGCTTTCTTCTTAAATCTGCTTCGATCGTTATGATGGCATCACTTCGTTCGTCTTCCAGTTGGTTTCCTTTCTCATCATTAATTCTAATCTTTTCACTTGCTATCTTGTCTTTCATCCTGTTCACCCATGCCCAAAACTCTTTTTGCAAGTTTTCTTCATCTATCTTGTGTATTAGCCCTTCCCATTGTTCCTGTAGTTTTTTTTTCAATTATTTATACCGTTAGCTCTCTCTTCTTCCTTCTTAATTCATTATACAGTTCCCTGCTTGGTCCTACGCTACGTAACTCTTCTCAAGTCACTATTATTTATACGTTCATATTTATCATTGTAGGTGACCATCATAAGTTCTGACTGGTTCTGTGGGTTCTTTGGTAGATTTACTCATTATCTCCGTTTACCAATGTTTCTCTAATTTCCTTGAGTTTTTCGTCAATTTCTTTTATATTCGCTTTGATGAGTGTCTTTGGTTCATAATTTCTTAGAATCTTTTTTTATATTTTGTCCATTTGCATTTGACTTGATGATAGGCCTTCCATTCGTTAGATGGCTTCTGTATGGGGAGCTGGTTAACTGTTAGCATGTTCGCTAGTTGGAATGTCCAGGGGTGCTAAGTGGTAATTAAATTGGAGGTTGAAGTTCGACAGGCAAATATCTGGTATTGATAGAACATTGTTCTTGATGTAAGTTAATAATTGCAGCCCCAGTCTTTGGAGCATTCTCCTATTCAGCATCGTCTTCAGATGCCTGCCCTCGTCGTTTCTGTTTGTATATCCATTTTCTGTGCAGTGAGCCTTTATGTCTCCCATAAAGATGACTGGCTTTCTATTATTGAATAGTCATGTGAAGTTGGCATTCGGAAGTCCGTCCATCTTTAGAAGTTCATATCCCGTTGATATGATAAGACTGGCGATCTCAAGTTGTATTTCCTTTGCAGCGTATGATTTTAATATTATTTCTTGCTTCTTATAGTCCTTTTCCTGTTTGACCTCAATGGCGGCTCAGTCAAATTTCTCTCTTGGAGGGTTAGTTGCTACGATATTGTAGTTCCATATCTTCTTCCTTTTTAACTCTAGGTCAATTCCGTGTCCTGATATTTATATTTTATTTGTGTCTAATTTTCTAAAAATATTTCTGTAAATGTATTCTATATTTTTCCATCCGTTTGTATTTATCGGTAGATTTCTAATTTACGCCTCTCCATAATTAAGGTTTGTCTAAGTTCTTGTTCCTGGTAGTGGTAGTCTCGGGCGGTTGGACTTAGCGTTTTTCTTCTTTTTTCGTTTTGTTTTCGTCGATCCATATATTCCTTTCATTTGCAGAAGGTTGAACTAAACGGGGCCGGTATTTTTTCCCATGGGGTTGTACTCCTTTTTGATTTTGATTTCCTAGTTTTCTGCTTTTCTGAGCGGATTCCTCGGTGATGATTTCTGATTCGATTTCTTTGTTGAACTTCATTGGCTCGAGACAATTCTCTTTGAGCATTTCATTGAGTGCCGTTGCATAGCTTCTTGAGTTAGCTATGTTCATTATGTGTGTGTGTGTGTGTAGAATGTATTTGAATATTTTTACATTTAATTTTCCGTCTATGTTCCTGGGCAGGACATTAAACTGCATCCGGTGATGGGCTCGCAGTTTGGGAGATATGTAGTTGTGTAGAGTGTGGAGCCACTCCTTAACCATCATCGCTTCCAGGTGCACTCTGACCCGGAGCGGTAGCACCTGCCATGGTCTCTGCATTAACCCCTCTTGGACACCACCGGCTACAGTCTCTCCTCAGTGGGCATATGAGTGTCCATGTCATATGGGCTCGAGGTATTCCAGTCTTTTGATTAAGGAGGATGAGTAGTTATTCTACCAACGGCATCTCAAAGTGGATTCTCTGAGCTTAGCCATAGTGGTGTGCCCAACATTCCTGAGTTCAGCCACTTCCCTTTGTAGGAGGGCACAGTCCTACCTTCTTCTCCCCTCTCTTTCAATTGCAATCCCAATATATGCTGTGTAGGCAGGGCGATGGGATGAATGGTGTCAGCAACCTTTCCTCTTTTTTTCCATCCCTACTGTCCAGTCTCCGTTGGAATTAGCGACTTGGGGGAATACCATAACAATTGCCTTACCTGGAAGTAGCAGCTCTCCCTAGTAGACCTTTTTTTCTTCCGCTTCTTATTGTCTTTTATGTGTTTTTTATTTTTTCATCATGTAAATCTCGTCATTTCTGTTGTTATTCTTTTACATTTTATTTTGTTTATTGTTGTCATTTTTACAGTATATTGACCATAATTCTCGTTTAATTTTTTTACGGGCGGAAGACATCCACCCCAATCTTGGCCCTCGCAATGAGTATTGCAGAGACCTCTATTCTAATGTTAGAGGACTTAAATCTAAACTTCTTGAGCTCTCGGTGGTTTCCACCATGTACGATCTACGATATAGTTTGTTTTTTTTTGCTCTGAGAGCTTAGTTTCTTATTTTAGGCATGTGTCTGAGCTTCTTATTACAAGTTTTAACAAGCCTATACATTTGAGTCGCAATTCAATTCCTAACGATTCCAGGAAAGCCGAATTTGAGTGTGGCTGTCATGAGATTACCCTCATTCGTATCTGTGGTAGTTTAACAATTATTATACATATATTTGACTTATATAGGAATCCTTACCTGTATTTATGATTGTCTTTTAACTGATATGGCTGGAATCCAGGAATCTGACTCTAAGGCCTCTTTTGTCTTTTTTGGTAATTTTAATGCTCTTCACTAGCGAGGGCTGAATTCCATTTCTGTGGCGACTTCTGTAATCTTGCATCATGATGTGAGCAGCTGGTTCGTGATTTAACTCACTTTTCTGGAAAGTGCCTGGATCTCCTTTTTACGGATATTCCGCCATTGTTGATCTATGGGTTGTTCCTCCCTTAGGTAACAGCAATCACTCTGGGCTCAATTTTGAGATTCATACTAAATTTTTACCACCGGATGAGTCCATTACTTGAGTGGTCTATTTGAAATTCCGTGCCAACTGGCCTGGCATTAATACTGATTTTAACAATATCTGTTGGGGTGATGTATATAGATCCGAGTGTCCCGTAATTGTCCTTAGGTTTTTTTTATAAGTGAAAGAAGGATTTCAAATAAAAGTATGTGGAGTCGTCGTACCGACAAGGCCTTGTTCAATGACGTCTGCGGATTGGCTCAGCGGAATAAGCAGGCTGCCTTTTGTCAGTGGTCTAGTTTGCGTTCCCAAAAATCTTGGAACTACTTCGTACAGCCCAGCTCACACGTACAGCGTACTTATAGCGAGGCTCAATGAGCCTATGATGATCATCTCAGAGATACTTTAACTGGTACCTCTCATCCTTACTCTTGGTGGTCTGCTCTTAAACAATCCCTGTTTGGGGGTGACTCTAGCCTTCTCCCCTTGTCGTGTGCTGACGGATCTTTATTCTATAACTCTAAAGAGAAAGCTGATCTACATGCCTCAACTTTTAATAAAAAGCAAAGCAGTAAGGTAGTGGATTTATCTTCATATTGCTTTCATTTTATTAAACTGCACTCATTGGCTTTTAAGTCATCAGAACTTCTTTTATATTTCAATGACCTTGGTTCATTTAGCTGAGGTAATCTTTTCGGTTTTTTGCCCATTTTTAATAAAAGAATCGCTCTATCATTGGCCCCCAAACTTAATCCAAGAAAATCCCATAGACTTGTTATTGGTCGATCAAGGACCTTACAACCGCGTCACTCTAACATCATTGCCAACTGCGTTGCGGTCCCTAATTGTTCTTCACTGAAATTGCTTGGTGTTACGTTTGATCCCAAGCTGGCGTTTGAGCTGCACTTGCGCACTGTTACGTCCTCAATTTTTAACAAAGGTGTTTGGTGCGTAAGTGCCGCCAAATCTAGCCTACAGACAGAGTGGTTAGGAATTGTTTTTACTCCTTCCTTCTGCCTCATTTTGAATATTGTTATTCTTTCTACCTTTCTGTTTCGGAGAACAATTTAAAACTCTTGGACATAGCTTTCAATCAGATTAGTTTTTTGCTACCCGATGTACAGTTAAACTTTAGGCATCGTAGACTAGTTGGAGTCTTGAGTCATTTCTTTAAACCTGTTTCTGATCCTGATCACCCACTTCACGATCTGATACCAGCTCCTTTACAGCCGGTTCGTGACACGCGCTACTTGTTAAGGCAGGATGACCGTGCTTTTTCAGTCGCTCGAGTAAATACGACGCAGTTCTCTCGATCTTCCTTTCCTAAAGCTGTCGGTCTGTGAAACACTCTGCCATATTATATCGTTAATTGTGATAATTATGATGTATTTAAAAGGCGAATGAATGTTTTTATTCTCTCTTTATTTGTTTGTTTTTTTTACTTATATCGATCTTGAGCCGCTCGTTGGACCTGTAAGGATTTTTGGTTCTGTCGTTTTGGCTGTTGCCTTCTAACGAGTCACTCTATTTGACTTTGACAATAATAATAATTGAGTGTCCATTCTCCGTTGCTGTGTGTTTTTTGGTTGCTGCTGCTAATGATATGTTCCTTTGTCCATTTGCTCTTTCCTGGTTTTCTCTTTCTTTCTTTTTCAGGATGCCTTTCCTTTTAGAGCATGACATGACCATAGTTTGTTGTCTTCCTCTGCAGTCAATGTATTTTTCGAGGCATTATTGCAGTCTCTGTCGCTGTGATCATCTGAGCTACATTCTGAGTAAATCACGAAGCACTTCTTGGGCATTCCGTGGTGATGTGGTCTCCCATTGCATAACACTAGAAATAGATCTGTATATTGATTAAGGCGTCTCCTTAGATGTTAGCTTGGGGGATCCTTATACATAATGTAATGATTCCTTTATCAATGATTTTGGGGGCCATTTCGGTGAATTAGCACACGATTTTTAAAACGTATTAGTGTTCTCTGAATTTAAATATATCATATACTTTTAGCCACGATTGCATTTCTTCCAGTTCCTCATTTATTTCTCGTCGTGAGTGCATTCCAACCCATGGCTCGATCGTTCTGCATACCACGCTCCTATTGCCTGCAATCTGGGGTGGAGTCTTTGCTTCCAGGTCCATCTTTTTGAAGGTTATACTTCTTTTCGAAAATAGTTGTTCTAAGTCGTTATTTTCTAGACATATGACGATGAATCCCTTCAGCAATTCGAGACATTTGATGAGAAGTATTTGTAGCTCGGTGAAGATTCTTCGGGCAACTTCCTGCTCTGTCATTTTCCTTCCATTCGGCGTCAGTCTCAGGGGAAGTCACTTAATGAATTCCGTTTCCTTCTATGAAAAGGACAGAATCTAGAGGCTTAATCCTTATTCTGTGTATACCTAGTGGTTCCTGAGGTACCTTCCTACCAGTGCACTCTGCAACCCTCCTATTTTAATAGGCCTACACTATTAAACACCTGCCTAAGGTCTCTGGCTCTTTTCCTAAATAGACCCCCTTCTCCGTGCCTCCTAACAGGACTTCCTTTGGGGTTCACTACACCCTACTATCAAGGAGGTCTGGGCACAGTGAGTGTTTCGTTATGTTGCGAAGATATAAAAAAAAAGATGTGGAAGTTAGATCCTGCGAAATGAAGATAATCCCTATTTAGGGGATAAAACCGTACTTAGCAACAGGAGGTCTCTCTAATCAAACTAAGTGCGCATGTATCTTGGGTACAGATTTTGTAAGAAAATTAGCTTCCCGTGAAAATCACGTTTATCGCCTTTTTTTAATTTTCTTTCCCTTGCCTCCTTTATTCGTAAATAACTTTACCAGAGCATATAACAATGGAATTCAATTTTTGGATGGGTGGAAGATGAAGAGAGTGTCGCTTATAGGTTCTCCCCTCAAATGGCAGGGAAAGATGGGAAATAACCCCACATGCGATCCCTCTTAGCTCCCCAACGCCTTTCTCCCCAGGTCCCACCGAGTTTGAGGGCCAGAAGGAGAAAGTATGGCGGGGTGCGATGGAGGAGATAGGAGAAGAAGAAACCTGGGTAAAAGAAGAAGAGATTAAGAGAGAATAAATCGATTTAAGTTAACACTCTTCATACAAGCAGGGAAATAGAGGACATAGAAGGGTACATGCCATTATTATGACCTACTGATTAACGTGGCATACGAACCATGGCCCCTAATTTTTTCTATTCGCCGTTCGTCTTTCATCTATCCGGTCGTTCTGTACAACCTGTCCATTATTTGCGGGAGAGCAGCCAATCTCTGCTACTCTCGCTGTATTCATATTCTCTATTTATACTCTTTAATTAGTTTCTGTTTTATTTTATTTGTTTTCACTGCTGCATTCATGCTGTTATATCACTCTGTTTAAACTTTAGCCTGATTCTTTTTTCTTTTTTTTCGCGTTTATTTGTTTGTTTGTTTTAGTTTATTCCTCTCGTTATCACTAAGGGTATCCCCTTTATGAATTTTTCATTTTAAGTTGTCTCTTCGTTAACTGTAGTTGTTCTTGTTTATTTTCACTATTTGATGTCTTCATCGGTTATCCATCAACTTGTTTTTGTTCAGAATTCTTGATTGGTAAGATTGTCTTAGTTGGGATAATTGTATTAGTCCTGAGTTCTTGTTGTGTTCGGGTTTATTTATTCATTTTTTTTGTTATTTTAGCTTCATGGGAGTTGAATGTAGTTTGGGACGCTGTTATGCATCCGGCAAATCAATGGCTTATCATTTCCCCTCTGTTTGATTATTTGGAAGAGGGAGATGGTAAGCCATTGTCCACTATGAATCGTTTCAGGTGCCCATCGTTGTTTGTCGGGTGTGCCTCTTGGTTGGTTCGGCCACACTACGCTTGTACTTTCCATTCACAAAATCTTTAAAAGAATTCCGTTGTAAGATGACGCAGTCGCCAGGGAATATTATGCTTCTGTCGTTGAGGAGTAGTTCCTCAACAATATCTTGATCGTCTTATTCTGCCTTCCCCTTTAAGGCCGCATATTTGTTTGTTCCTTCACATAGGGTTTTGACTACATCCTGCTGCCTTTTTCCACTCAATAGGGGGTATTCATTGTTGATATAAACTTTGAGGTTAAGGTCTGCTGCCTCTATCATCATAATGCTGATTTCCATGGTTGTTTACCTTCCTTCTTCTCCTGTATTTGATGTTTCACTTAAAGATACTGTTTATTTTTTCTTTTCTTTTTTTACTTTTCTTACTTTAGGCTTTCCCCCTCCTCTGGGCTTAGCTACTGAGGTTTAAAATTTATGAGGATGATGAGTTCTCAGGAAACCATATCTTCTTCATACCATTCTTCACCAGCATTGTATTGAGGGTGTCTAAGAAAGTTCATGGCTTTCCTTTGTCCATTGCATGTGCATATAGTATATACGTAAGGAGCTCCATTGAAAACTCATTTGGTAGTGTTAGATGAGTTTTTGTTTTCCTCATCTGTTGTAATGAGGCCTTGGCTACTCCTGAATGTGTCTCCTTTTTTTCATCATTTTCTTTTTTTTAAATAATCTTTTCTCATTCGGCAAACCATTGACATTGGCCGGTGTGGCCCGCCGTGGTTGAGTCATTTTTCTCTGTCGGTTGGGCATAGTTCTTCCAAAAGTGCCCTCACTCTCTGCATTCAGAGCAGCTTTGTTCTTTTTCTGTAAAATTTCTAGTTGTGTGGGCCTCTAAATTATAGCAGTTGAAGCATATCTGTATGTTGCTGTGTAGTGACATAGTTCAAGGCGAAATAGAATTGACAATGAAGCCTCACAGATGAGTGTCATATACATAAATCCTATGAAGGCTTGTAATGGGCACGCACATAATTATGCGCATGCAAATAATCCAAAATATATAAGTTTGTCATTAAAAAAGAAAAATAATATATATATATATATATATATATATATATATATATATATATATATATTTATAACATTTTTGTCAGATAAATAATCTGATCATGTAAACAATAATATGTACGATTCTAATAACGGGCTGCAGGCAGAACGAATTTTCACATGCACACGCGCTCACACAAATACACACTCACATGTATACGCACTTACACACCTCTTGCGATAATCAAGGTTCTGAGAAACACCACAGCCTTACCACCAAACATCAAAACAGGGGCAGTCATTGACACCGAGCTGAAAATGGGAAAGATATGGACCTTTATGTGCTGTTAGGCGGTTGCGAAACGGATAATTGTGTTCTCGAAATTCGATATAAAATTCTCTCTATCACCGTACACACAGAAATAAACATCCGGTAGAGTAAGCTCCGCCCAAATGGTGGCATTGGTCAACAGCAGGAAACGCCAACAGGTTTAAGATATTATTTACTGTTCTGAGTAGAGTAGAGAGCGAAGTCAGTGAGGAGCATCAAGCGAGTCAAGCGTCAAAGGGAGAGAAAAAAAATAGTCGGACAGACGGTCCAGACAGCTAATGACACTCGAAATCACCATAAAATATTAAATAGGCCTGAGGAAAAAGGCCTTGTCACCGGTTATGGGTGTTCCTCTCCAAAGGAGGTAGACGTATCCATGACTGGTGACCCTTCGAAGGGTGGAGGAGAAGAAGACTAGCGAATTTCCCATCAAAAATAGAGATGCAGCCTTAACCGCCTTAGCCCGTCACCTATAACTTAGTAATCAGTTAATAGGCCAAAACTAAATAACCTATAAGCCTACCATAACTGGTCACCTTGAATATCTTATATATGTGCCTCTCTCTTTCCCTATTTTCTAGTGGAATCCTTATGATAAACAAAAGCAAGTCTATCTGTCAGATTTTGTTTACCATTTCTGTCTTGGTGAACACTATTTTTATTTCCAAATTTTATTATTTCGTACACGAATATTCCTTGCTGATTGTTTTCGATTTCTTTTTTTATTTCTTCTTTTGTGTGGGGGCCTACCCACATATCCATTTTCCGACATATGAGTAGGTTATTGTTGGCTGTAATTTGTGGGGGAATTCTGGGTGCAAGCCTGATTGTTTTTAATGAATTTACCCTAGCTTCTGAGACTAGTCTTTCTCTATCACGCTGCGTGGCAGATGTCATGTATCCATTTGGCACCGCTAAGATTCGAATTATAGCAGAGTTGAAGTCTCCGTATAGTTGTTATTTTTCTACTAGTTTTCCTTTTCGGGTTTGTTCGTCTTCTCAAGTATCCTTAATGGTATATGGATCATTCGAGTCTGCCTCCTTTCGACTGGACGCGAGGCTTTCCCATCATTTTGCTACCATTACCGAGGGCCACAGGTGCTCAGTGTTTTCGAGGCTCCCTTTTCAATCAATATTTGTGGTTCGCCCTCCCGTGCAATCTGGCCAAGATATTATGCGAGGAGTTATTTTATTTCTTTCGCACCACCTATGGGTCCCTAAATACTTCTAGATTGGAGAAGCACCCCTCACCACCCTACCTAAATAGACCTAGTGCTATTAGGCACCTCCACTAAATTTTGGGCTCGTGGTCTTAAGGACCCCCTTCTTCGCGCCCCCTAAAGTAGCTTCCTTCCGGGAAGGGAGGAGTTTCATTATGCCTAATTTTAGAGTGGTTCGGAGTGCTGTAATGATTGGATTATCTTGCTTATGAGGTGTCATAAAAGTATCGAACATTTGGCAAAAAAAAGGCGAAATTTAATGATAGATACCCCTTTATGGTCTCTAACCAGCCCACTGGAAACAGAAGGAATCTCTAATCAGTCCAGTCGGCCCATATACTTCTTCTTTCTTCTTATTTTCTTTTCTTCAATTTCAATAAAATTCTGGCGTTTATTGAGTTCCCTTTTCCCCTTGGCTTCGCCTCCTTTATCAGCCGTTTGGCTCTTTGTTTGTAGTTCTTTTCTAGTAGATTGACTGGGAAACTTTTAATGAAGTTCTGAATTCTGAATTAATGTTCTTAGGTGTGTGTGTTGTGTGTGTGTGTGTGTGTGTATGTGTGTGTGTAGCAGTACAAGGCATGTGTGGGTTAGATAGAAAAAATTAGTGAAAAGAGCAGGGAGTGTAGGAGATTTACAAATGAATGCAAGGCGCCTGGTGATGTATTACGTTGGTTGTTATTTTGTTTTAGATGGCGTTAACCTTTTGTTTTAAAATTTCAATTTTATTTGTTTGTATATTTCGCATTTCTTATTGTTTTATGATTTAATTGCTTCACTATTATTTGTAATACTACGCGTTTTTTGTTACTTTGTTATAGTCGGTAGTGTATGTCGGCTTTTGTTATTTTCTTTCTTCTTTTTCACGTTCCTTACTCTTGAGTCAAAATTGGTAAAGTTGTTGCAGGAGTCTAGTATTCTTCAAGTTAGGTAATGGTTCCATTAATCGGTTAATTTTACTTCTTTTCCAGTGTTTTAACACATTTCATCATGCCTAAAACAGTGCTTCATTTCCGTTAGCCATAAGGCTAGCGGAACTTGTGAATAATGGATTACTTCTGGCCTTCTGTTTTGGTTAATCATTTCCATGATCTCTTCGTTCATTTCCTGACTAAGCCTCACTTGCATATTCTTAGTCTGTTTTTCTATCACTGTATCAATGGGCTTTATCTCCACATTCCTGTGCAGCTCTTCTTGTTCTGCACGACCTTTACTCTCCTCTTGTGCGTCCTTGAGCACAAGAGAGGGTGGAAGCAGGGGTAGAGCAGCGTAGATCTTACAAGTGCATTGTAGATCTTATTGCTCTCTCGGAGAAGGTTTTTAAATATGACTAGAGTATTACTCTGGCCGTAGCTCTCGAAATTCGATTCAATCAGAGCCGTGCTACCTGTACCCGGATTAAGTAATTTTCATGCCGAGTACATTGCATTTCGTGGTGTAGGCGCGACTTTGAATTTTCTCCTGGTTCGTTCTTATTTTCCATTTAGCATCTTAGATATTTAATCTTCCGAGCCTACATAGGCGCGTTCCGCCAAGGGTACTGTATTATCTGAATGAAATCATCCACGAATTGAATGTTGAAGCAAGTAGGATTGCGGGGGGCTGAGATAGAGACCCTTCTTGCGGGAAGCCTGCATTAAGCGTGGACTTGGGTCCTTCCATGCTCCGTAAACTGATATACGCCGCTCTCTCCATGACATAGTCAAAGAGAGTTCTTTCTAAGTTTTCACTTAGTCACAGTCGCAAGATCTTGAATTGTATCCCCCTTTGCCAAACCTAATCAAATGCTTTTGATACATCTCGACATATAATATCCACGTAACTCCTCTCCCTTTTTGCTTGGGCAAGCTTTTTCATTATGACAGTGATCGCTATTTCCGCGCTTCGCTTTTTTTAAAAGCCAAATTGGTACGGATTGCACAGTGAGTTCTCTCCCAGGTGATATGCCAATCTTCTGTTAAAGATTTTCTCGAAGAGCTTCCCGCCAAACTCGAAGAGTTAATTTAGTTGTAAGTTCTCCTTCCTCGTTGGATCCTTCCCGTGCTTGGCTAAGAAAATCATCTTAGCGTTTTTTGAAGGCCTCAGGGAAGTATCAGGTGTTAAAAATCCTCCTCATTCTCTCGATAATTTAATTTTGGTAGCCTTAATTTCCTAGGGCTTCCTGGCTGAATGATTTTAGCGTGCAAATTACTTTCCCCTCGGCTATCTCTGCGCTTCCGTTGCGCTATCTATCCACCTAGTGGTGAGGGTGCGTCCTATGGACCTGGGTGTTTAGCTCGTCTATGAATTCGTGTTCAAATTCCATGTCATATTCTTTATTTTCCTCTTCAGTTATAGTGAATATGTTTCCCAATAACTTCGGGATATTGTTTCTATATTTTCTTCCGTTTCGATATTTCCGTCCTCGTTACTAATTTCCATTTTTTTCGCTCTTCCTGTCAATCTTTTGTGAGGGCTTCTACACTGTTGTTCAATGATCAACTGGATGAGTTCTTCTTTGAACTCTTTACTTCTTTGTATCGAGTCAATTGATGCGTTTCTGATGTCTATCTCATATAATGATGATGGATGTTTGGATCCGGTTGTGCTCCTCTTGAGAGGCTGATATGGTGTACTTTATGAAAGTAGTGACTGAATCAACTGCCACTACCCTAGTACCACTGCCTATTGGGTTTCTTACATCATAATTGCTTTCAATGTGCACAGAAACGAGGGTTAATTCCCTCTGTGGTCTTGGTCGGGCCCTCGGGTGTAGGGATTACTCCCCCACCCGAAGGTTGCATTTAAATCCCACATACCAGAATGATTTCTTGTCCATGATTCCACTGTGGGCAATTCCACAAACCAGTCTCCTCATGGGCCCCTAATTATGTTCGTACCAAGTGACGGGCATAGTTAGGACGAAATTAATGCATGAATGATAGCTCGGGCGAGTTCTCACGTTGGTTCATGGGCGGGAGCAATGGGGATTTTTAGCCCTCATTTGGTGTTTTTCTACTGTCTTTTAAATCTTTTTTTTAACATTAGATGAATTCCACTTGGACTCTACGAGTTACTGCTTGATTACCGACGTGGATCTAGGTCCTTTACTAAGTAAGTAAACGTGAATTTCGATACTTATGCCAACAAATGCTTGCTTACGGAACATCGGCCTTCCTAATAAAGTTCGTTTTCGTTCTTAAATGCTTTTTTAGGTCGGTATCAGAGTACGATTCACTTTTAGCAGAAACGGTTCAGTACCCGCTCCGAGCTGGAGCACTGGGTATTAACATTTGGGCCCATCTCTTTGAGGAGAGATGAATTGTTTTTCACAGAGGTTGTTTCTCATTGTTAGGTTGGTATTTGGGGGGTTTTCATTGTATATTAATTTAGATAACTTATTCTCATTTTCTTGGATATTGTTGTTTTTCTTATATTTTGTACACTAACGAGAAAAATGAGTGAACAATTTTCTTGTATCAAAATATTTTCATGGTACATAAGGGCATGTATTCAATATATTTTAGAAAGATTTCATATGATACATTATTATATTCAAGAAATTATACTAAATAAACTAAGAAAATAAAATATTAACACATACAAAATAAGACAACGATTTTTTCAGGAACATTCAAAAGGTTTTTTAAAATCATCCGGCTACATTTTGTTCAGTAGGTAAGAACTGTACAGCTGCGATTGTTGCCATGGTCACTACAGGGATGTCACCACACGTGAAAGAGACTCTTGAGATCCGTCAGAGAATTGTTCGCTTGAAGAATTCTGACTCTTTCTGAAATTTCAGGACAGGTAGCAAGGTCCAAGAGTGTGATTTCGCGCGTTCTGAAATTATACAATTAAAAATAAATCTATAATTCTCCTTCAAAATTAGGTCGACCCCGCATAACTACCGTTCGAGAAGATAAAGCTATTAGGCGCTTCTCTATAAAGGATCTCTTTGAGAAGAATCAGGAATTTCTCGAAAAATTAAGACCAATAGTGGCAAAAAAAGTGAGTCGTTTCACAGTGTCACGTCGTCCCAATGCATTTGATTTAAAATCTCGTTCTCCAATAACCAAACCAATTATCAGTAAAAAGAACCAGAATGCGAGACCTAAATATGCTGAAGCTCATGTTGTTTGAAGTGATAAAGTTTGGGAAAGAATTCATTACAGCGACGAAAGTAAATCTAATTTAGTTCAATTTGATGGAAAACGTTTTGTTAGATGTGCTGCATGTAATTGACTTAACCCTAAATGTTTAAATATTCGGCCAAGCATGGAGAAGGCAGACCCATGGTATTTGTAATGTTTTGTCTGAAGGATTTAGTCAGCTAGTGCGAATAATTTGAAAGGTAAATGCGAATGCATACCTAAACCTCGTACAATATGTTATACCTTCACTGCGAGACTCTTTGAACCAGCAAGCAGTATTTAGACAGGATAACGCGCCATGGCATACTGCAAAACTAGTAAAATACTATTTTGAACAAGAATATATCGAAGTAATGAAATGGCCTTCACAGAGCACGGACCACAACCCAATTGAAATCTCTATAAGATCATGGGAGACAAAGTTCGAGACCAGCATCCTTCAACTCTGACAGATTTATGGACGAAAATTGAGCAGGAACGGAATAAAATAACACCAGAATTTTGCAATTAAAAAAAAACAACTAGTGAGGTTCTGTTCTCGTCGTTGCGCTGAAGTAATAGAAAACAAAGGTTTCAACAACTCATATTAATTGTGTTAAGTTTCATTATTGTCAAATCTTGCTTTGTTTTTAGTGTCATTGGTTGCTAAGAAATTCTTTGAATGATCATTCTCTTATTTCGCACGTTTCAATATTTTATTTTATTAGTTTATGTATAATTTATTAAATAAACGATTATATCATATGAGTTGCCTATGCCCTATATCGCTCTAGCGACGGGGTTTTGGTCTAACAAAGTAAAATAATCCCATTACATATTCCCTAATAATTTACTTGATCTATTTTTTCATAGCCATACTTATTTTCTAGTCCTAAATGCAAGAAAAGACATTTACCTGAATTCTTTTCAGATACTGTATAAACAAACTATAAATTAACTATTAGAAATAACTTTAATAAAAGCTTATAATTTTTAAAAAACAGACCCGCGCTCTAATTTTTCGATCTATAAATAATCTCTTAGAAATAACTTGGCTAAAAACATTAATATACGAAAACCATATATTGTCTCCTAATAATTTACTCTTGATCTGTTTTTTTTAGATCCATCCTTATTTTATCTGCCTAAAGGCAAAATAAAACATCGGAATTCTTTTGAAATAGTAAAAAAAGAATTTCCAGAGCTCATTTTTCTCCATCTAATTTTTTATCTAATATTTTCATTTTTCTTTACTTTTTTTTTAGATGGTAGCTATTTCATATGCTTTCCATAAATTAAGGCAGGGAAAACTAATTAGGATGCTGGAAACGCTGGACGTCGATAGATAGAAATGAAAGTAATAAGAAATTTATATTGGAAACAGAAAGCAGCTGCAGTTAGAGTGCAGAAATAGAAAACAGAGTAGCAGGCAATCTTTTAAACTTATCAAGCGTAGGATCAGTCACAATATTCTTGGGCAAAGTATTCCACAATCTACATATGCTCGGTAAAAGGCACTTAGAAAACTGAGATATAGAATGAAAGCCAATTTCGAATGCCATAGAATTTACAGTCTCAGGATACCTAGTAACTCTGGCTGTTTGATAAAATCTTGGCAAAAAATTATGCAGAGGATAATTCACATTATTCACTACTTTAAATAAAATACAAAGAGCTCCAACATTACTACGATGCCCAATGTCTAAATCTAAATCTGATACCAAGAGTTTCACAGAATTAAATGCACGATCAAGCAATCTCAGATGAGAGTCTGCAGCAGAACTCCATACAGCAGAGCAATATTCAAAATGAGGTAGAATAAAATAAAAGAAACATCATCATCCTCATAAATATTCTTAGATTTACGAAAAATGCCCAATTTCAGCGAGATATCTCGAGACATGTATCTTAGATGCGTTTCAAAAGTGAGTTTCGAATCTAGAGTTACTCCCAAGACCTTTAGCCGGTCAGCCTTGTTAATCAAAGATCCATTCATGAACAAATTTGGATGTTCAGGTAAGAGAGATCTAGAACGACTCCCAATCATTTCCTTAGACTTACTAGGTTTCAATTTCATACGCCATTGAAGACACCAGGAACGAATTTTATTCAAATCTTCAGTGAAGCTGTCCGCACCGCTCATTCATTGCAGGAGATGGAACGTGAACATAGAGAGAGGTGTCATCAGCATATGCTAGAATTTTATTAGTGATATTAAACTAAATGTGACTAGTATATAATATAAAAAATCAAATGCACAAAAACGCTACCTTGAGGAAATCTAGAATATACTCTAGAATAAGGACTAAAACACCCATCGACAACAACACGTTGTCGTCTATTAGTTAAAAACTGTTAAAATACTTAAGACTCTACTACTAATGCCAACAGACTTTAATTTAAAAATCAAACCATTATAGTTGACAGTGTCAAAGGCGGCACTAAAGTCAAGAGAGACAAGCCTAGACTCACAATTATTGTCTATAGCAGACTGCATTTCATGTACCAGCAATAATGGTGCATCAGCAGTGCCTAGCCCCTTTCTAAAGCCAAACTTAGTCACTGGAAGAAACTGTCTTAAATATACAGTAAGACGTTTAGACAGCAGACGTTCAAAAGTCTTGGATAAAATCGGTGTGAAGGAAATGGGTCTATATTCACTGGGAGATGGAGATGATGATGATCCTTTGGTAATTAGGGTAATGTTGGCTGAACGCCAGCATTCAGGAAATGACTACCGGTGAACTAAAATACGAAATATAACAGCCAGTTTTTAAGCTAGCTGGCCGGTAAATCTTTTTAAAATCAATGGAAACAGACCATTAGGATCAGTTCCCCAATACTAGTCCAAGTTATATAAAAGAAATTTTATTTCAGAGGATCTGAAATAAAACTAGGTAGCGGGTGAGAGCCTAATGGCATCTGAAACTCTTCCCTACTTTGCTTGGAATTAAAACTGTCAGCAAAATGCTAGCTTTATCAAGAAAAGGATATGTAACGCTTCCATCAGGCTTCATTAAGGGATAAATAGAAGGCTCACACTAAGCAAAGAAGATTAAGTGCTGACCACCAAATATTCGGCTGAGCCGCACCTGTGAGGACATGCTTCAAATGGGCATTATGTTGAGCTTCAGCCTCCTTATAACATTATTTTCCGTGTTCCTCGTCGAAACATAGTTCCCTCAACACAACTGAGAGCGGTTATTAGACCAAAGATTATAGGTAGCATGCTTATTACGATAAGCCAGGTGACACTGGTCATTAAACCATGCTCCCGCGTGAGATCGAGTTTGTAGATTTTTCATTGGTACAAACCTACTTTTCAAATCTAATAACCTAAAATTCAATGCGGTAATGTGGCAAGGAGCATCATAGATATCCATCCAGACAACACTATTAAAATCACGGTTAATCCCATCCCAGTTAATTCTAGATTTGATAACAACTTCCCTGGAGATGGTAAAGTCTGGAATAGGGAAATCTAACTTGATTTTACAAGCCAAACGTCAATGATCTGAGGAACCAATTGGTGCAGTGGTTTGAACCTCAACAAACATTTCCACATCAGTGAGTAACAGATCAAGACGATTGCCGGATGTGTAAGTTGGACCAGTAACTAACTGCTCACAACCAGTAATATCAGATCACCAATAAAAATGAAGCAAGATTTCTTGTCCTCCTCCTGAATATTAAATATGAGTTTAAAGGCAATCATAAATACTGATATCTAAGTCGTGGTTTCTATAAAGGATAAAAATATAAAAATTGTTAAAACGGCTGCATACTCTACTAATCATGATCTCATGACATCCATATTCATACTTACTAAAACGTGAAGCATTAAATTGCGGTTGAGTATATACACACAAGCCTTGCGCTCGAGGTAAGGAGTTTCTCAGAAATCGCATAGGCTTATTAAAATTTACCAAAAGGAGTTCTGAGGTATGTCTCCTATTTGATACAAGAGTCTCATAGCAGCAAATAATATCATATTTAGTTAAGACAACATAAAGCTTTCTCAAGTTGCCATAGAGACCACAGATGTTGCATAGAGACTACGAATGTCGCCAGACAAAATAAGAATAATGCTTGACAAAAACTGATAGACAGAGAATCTTAGAAAGTAACAACAACAACAACAAGCTGAACAACCAAAACGACTACTAACTACCAACCTAGAGATTCTTAGCACCCCTTGACCGCTGAAGGTCTGCTCGGGACTGGGGATCATGAGTAAATGTAGTACTGTCATATTTCGATACAATGAATGAATTAAAATATAATAAAGTTTAAGAAGGTAAAGAAAAACAAGAGGTGCATGGTTGTGTCACCCAGCAGAAGGGAAGTGGCTGAATTCAGGAATGTTGGACAGACAACTATGGCTATAATTCAGTAAATCCACTTCAAGAATACTGTTGATAGTAGAACTACTCATCCGCTTTAGCTAAAGCAGGGATACCTAGAGCCCTTAAACATGAACATTCATGCGCCCATTAAGGTCAAGGGGGCAAACATAGTCTGTTAAAATATACCACCTAGCACGAAGAGGAGTACGTCAGGAATGTGTTATGTCCCCTAATCTGTTTATCCTATATGGGGGAGGTGATGTTAAGGGAGCTGCAAGGGCTTGAAGAAGTCAACATAAAAGGTTACAATATCCACCATATTAGGTACGCAGATGACAATGCGTTGGTGGTGGACTTCGCAGCGAAGTTGCAACATTTGTTGGATGTGACGTTGGGGGAGAGCGAGGAGAAAGGGGTGAAAGTCAACATGGACAAGACCAAAGTGTTGGTTGCATCTAAGAGGAATACACCCAGAGTAAGAATAGAGGCAAGAAGAAGAAGAATAGAGCAGGTGGAAAATTTTTCGTATGTAGGGAGTTTGATAACAGAAGACTGCAGATGTGAAAAGAAAATTAGAACGAGAATTGGCATTTCAGAGAGTGCATTTACAAGAATGAAGCCGTATCTGACAAATAGAAAGTTGTCTACGGAAATTAGAAAACGGGCAGCAAAAACTTTTGTGTGGTCAACATTGTTGTATGGATGTGGGATGGTGAGCAGGAAGATGCAAGGGAAGTTGGAAGCAGCTGAAATGTGGTTATGGAGGAGAATTCTGAAGATACCATGGACAGCAAGACGAACTAACGTGGACGTGCTAAGGCAGGTAAGAGTGAAAAGGGAAATGATGAGAACAATAAGACGACAAATGAGATTATTCGGACATGTGGTGAAGAGGAATGAGATGGAAGCCGTGGTTTTGAGCGGAATGGTGGAGGAAGGAAGAGATGAGGACGACAGAGAGAGAAATTGATGGACGGTGTAACCAAGGTGGTAGGTAGACATCTTAAAACTGCAGATTTGTTGCAGCTAACAAGAGACAGAATCAGGATGCGCTCCATGGTTGCCGAAGTCCAGGTGGATGTGGCGGGTCAGTAGGTAGGTAGCTATTTCCTCCTGAGAAAGATTAAAACTGAAAATCTCTTTTAGAAAGAAGTTCGATAACAGATTCGAATATACGAAAAAAACAAAAGAGAAAATAAACAGCTACGAGGGGCGGTGAATAAGTTTTGCAATTCGGATATAAGCAAACGAGATATGAGGAAAAATGTTTAATTATTTTTTAATATAACTGCCCTCGACTTCAATGCGCTTGTGCCACTTGTCCCTGAGGCTTCGAATTCGCGACAACCATAAATCTCCCGACTGCTGTTCAATCCACTCCTGGACGGCGAGCTGGACATCTTCATCGTCCCCAAATGGCGTCCACGCAGTGCAGCCTTGAGCTGGCGGAATAAAAAGTAGTCGCTAGGGGCCAGATCTGGGCTGTAGGGAAGATGGTTGAGCTCCTAGAATCCGCACTCGCGCAGGGCAGCTTGTTCAACTCTGGCCTTGTGGACAGAGGCACTGTCGTGGACGAGCAGGATACCGCGTGTCAACTTGACGCGCCGCTTCTAACGGATGCACTTCTTCAACCCAGCCAGTTCCTCGGCGTAATATTGGCCGGTGATGGTCTTTCCAGGAGGCGCATAGTCCACCATCAACACTCCCTCAGAATTCCAGAAGATGGTGGCCACGATCTTCCCGGCTGGGGGTTGGGTCCGGAACTTGAGGGGGGTCGGAGAGCCCTTGTGCTTCCAGGCCATGCTTTCGAGCTTAGGCTCGGGATCTCAGTGATGGACCCACGTTTCATCACCTGTCACTATAAGTGACTCGAATCCCGCCGGGTCTTGATCGAGTTAAAGTCGATCATGGAGCGTGAGGTTTCTAGAGACCCAACGGGCAGAGACCTTGGTCATGGCCAAATTGTCGTGGATGATGTTGATAACACTTTCATGTGATATTCCAAGTTCTCGCTCGATTTCTTCGACCTTCACCCGTCGATTTTTGAGGATCATCCTCTCCACACGGGCCACATTGTCCTCGTTGGTCACGTCTGACTTGTTTCCTGGACGGGGGTTATCTTCAAGGGACTCACCACCATGAAATAACTCCCTATTCCAGCAAGCAATGGCTACATAGGAAGGGGCGGTGTCAGTTTACACTGAAACCATGCGTTCATGGATCTCTTTTGCATTCTTGCCTTCCTTGGTCAAAAATTTGATCACTGCGCGGTGCTCAACCTTCTCTATTGTCGAAAGGTTTGTGACAAAAGATCTGTGATCAGCTACTGCTTCTTAAATAGACGAGGCAGGAGCGTGCGGCTGCAGGTCCTGACTTGTCATAACTTGTCCTAACACCCCCGCAAACAGCCATCCCCCTGCCTCTGTTTTCCTTCGTGTGTCTATATATATATATATATATATATATATATATATATATATATATATATATATATATATATATATGTATATATATATATATATATATATATTAGTGTAGATGGGTAGCAGTCTTTCCTGAATGCAAATCTTTTTGAAGAGCACGGTATATTTCACCTTGATCAATTTCCTCTGGCAACTTTCTATTCTTCTTAGTCTTTTTTAGTCCATCTTGTAAATGGTAGATCACTTGTCCTATATTCATCTTTCTTTCTAATAAATGCGTTTGGTAAAAACCAAACTTAAATTTCTAAGCTTTCGATCTATTCAATCATCTTCGGAGCGTCTTTATGTATTCTTTCCTACTTTACCGATGAAGTATGGCGGAGTCAGAATCCGGATGAATGAAAAGAAATTTGAAATTTATTAACAAGAATAGAGTTTACAGAATTAAGTATTTTACATATATAATTACATATAAGCAAAACGATTTAGATTATTACTGGTGAATATACACACAAAAATGAGAGTGGAGAAGGGAAAGTTGACATCGAGAAGTAAGAAGAACGAAACTCCAGGAACTGTGGAGGTCATCTATCCTTTTTATTCTATTTACATAGTTATTATATATATTTCAGCTATAAACCAATTATCATATCGAATTGTTACATATTATTTATTTTGTTATATCTCATTTCTTATTTATACATTTTGTCGTAGTATGACATTATATTACATCAATACCATATTACATCTATGGGAAGGGACCAATAACTTAGAGGTGAACCGAAAAGGGACGGAACACCACTAGTTTAGACGGGCTGGGTAGCGAGAAAGAGTGCAACGAGGTCAGGTAAATTATGGGCAATGGCAAAGCTCAAGGTTATTTAAAGAGGCATGTACAAAAATATATTTTTATTTACATAAAAATAATGAGAGAAATGACGGGCAAATTTACATCAGATGAACGAGGGGGGTGATTGTAGTTATGAATCAGACTATGAAGTTAAAATTACTGTGTTACGGGAGGAGACTATTCAAATGGGGAAGAAGTAATGCATATGGGTTACTTAAGGGGAATAGGGGTTGGCTTACAGAAGATTATGGGTGAGACGTCAGGTTAAGGCTTCACGGATGTCTTCTGCACGTGAGACGAGGCCGCTCGAAGCTTCTGAGCGGGATGTTAAAGTGATGACGGTTCTCCAAAAAAAAAGGGGGGGACGGTAACGTACGGTCCAGGGGAGAGTATTACGGCCACCCGAACCACCCGAAAACGAGGGGCGAACGAAGAGGGCTTTGACAGGAGTTGACGGGAGAAGTCGGAAAAATCACTCGGTAGCGATCGTTAAATGGAATTACCTCAATGGCTGGGGCTAATTACAATGCACAAAAATAGTTCAACTGTCACTTTACTTTGTTGTTAGCACCTGACTTGAAACTAGGGGAATTTTCTTCGAGTCCAGGTGAGACTTCTCAACCCCGTGTCTCTATCATGGGACCCGACAATATATATGTCTGAGGCTCTCCCCGCGAGGGGGGGTTTAGTGGGAAACAGCTCTACTCTTGAACGGCCTCGAATCTTCTTGCCGAGGCTATTCTAGCCCATGTAAAGGTGAATCGTGGTGGACGCGGTTCGAGGCTACCGCTTGTGGAAGGGAAGGAGGGGGGAAATGGTAGGCTTACCAATTTAAGCTTAACAGAGCCTTCTACAGCGCATGGAAGTTCCATGCTGGACAAGAGATTCCACGTGGAATTCCCTCACACATTTAAAATAATAATATTTGAGTGATATTTTATTTGTACATTTAAAAATTATTATTCTTGAGTGATTTAATTATTATTATATTATTTTTTCACATTTTTCACGTTTAATACATTCTATTTATATTATTTCACTTTAGTATCCAAAATTTTATACACTTTATTATCTTTTATTTTATATTTTTCCTTATTCTATTTATACTAATTCTCAATTGGTAATTCATTTTCGCTTTAGTTTATATACTTTATTTATTTCACTTTACTTATCCACTTTATTTTAGTACCTGTATTTTATACATAATTTACGTTCATTTATTAGTCTATTCATCTTTTTTTTTTATTTCTACATTTTCTAATATTTCACAGTTTTAACGTTTAACACATTCTATTTATATTATTTCATATTATACACTTTATTTTAACACATTATACTTATAATTATTTCTCATTAGAACCGATATTTTATACACTTAATTTTTATTATATATTATATTTATATTATTTCACTGTTAATTTATTTTCACTTTAATTTATTCATTTATCGCATTTTCACTTTGATTTATTCCCTCCGTTTGATATTTACACTTTTTGTTTATTATTCATTTTTTTATCATTCACTTACTTGGCTATTTTAAATATCTTTTATCCATTTTTAATTACTTTGAAAACATTCAGGTTCACTGTATGGATGCACGAGTCCGGAAGGTAGAATGTGCCTTCCTCCAGCAGTCCTGATATTTCCTTCGGCGAGTAGGGTCCTTCGTGAGTCCATTTGAATTTGCCCATTCTTATTCCTTCCGTAAGTTCCACAATTTTTCCTTTCGGCGATCTGTTTATTGGTGATCCAAGAGCCTTGAGGAACACTTCTTCTGCGTTGAAGAAGTACCCAATCTCCAATATTTCCTTCTTTTCTGTGAGGGAAACTCCTGGGTAATTTAAGATTTCTTCGTCCTCGTCCTCTTCTTCTGTTGTTGAGTTTTATCTGTCTTCGGTTTCCTTTTTCTTCTTTTTTCTCTGTTTTTTCTTCTTTGGGAACTTCTTTGGGTTTTTATTTTTTTCACTTTCTTCTTCTGTCGATTCCTCTTTTTCTTTGGTTTCCTTTTTCTTTTCTTCTAGCTGTTCTTCGGTGAACTGAATTTTAAGTATATCGTTAGAGGCGGGTTTCGGCGGGAACCATAACTTATTTTTCACTCCGTTCATTTGCAGAAGCTGATTTAGCCCGGCAAACGTGCCGGGGCGAGCCGGGTTTGCTAGGTGAGCAAACATTATGATGGCCATAATTTCTGTCCCTTCCTTTGGCATGACCAGTTTTGTCGCGGTTTCTGTGGTGTTCCTTGGTGTGGCTGCATCGAGGTAGGACTTTGCCTTTGCCTCCAAATAAAACGGCTTTTAGGGGATATTTATTCCTCCTCGCCTAAGCGTAACGTCAAAGGAAACTAGCCAATCCGGTGAGTGGAATTTTAAAACAATGTTAGTGTTCTATTCCAGCTCGTATTCTGAGTGTTGATAGCCGGCTTCTCTTCGTTTATTAAGATGGCTTCTAAGATGTTCAGCTGAGCTTTATTTCCCTCTTTTCTTTTAATTTAGGTGTTTTCAACTAGAATATCTCTAGTTAGATTGATGCTATGCGCGTTTTCCATATGATTTATAGGCCCTCCGCTTTGCAGGTGCATGGTTAAACGCCTCAAAAGGGTGGTGGTTATCATGCCAATATATTTTGAGTTTTATTTTGAGTTATATTGGCATGACAACCATCACGCTTTCGAAGCGTTTAATTGTTGATGATTTTGGCCTGCCACTATCTGGTGGTGGTTCCTTTATCGATAATCTCATTCAGCCGTTTTCTAGTGTACTTCTCTTTCAATCTCTGATATAAAACTCTCGTAATAATCTTCCACTCTCCTGTCCTTTGCCAATATAGCGAGCTTTAATGATAGCACGGTCTTCTTCGTACAACTTCACTTTTACTATGAGGGGATGAAATAATCAACATTTTTATTTCACAGGATTCTTTTCCCCCAAAATCCTTTATGCACCTTACAAACAAGCTACAAATTAAAAAGATACTGATAGCTACCTCACATAACAATTACTTAACATTTAATCGTAAAATATTACACTAAAATGAGAATCCTGCTATGTATGGGTTGTACTCATGTCGCCCCTTTAGCCGACCTATATATCTTCGGTAAGCAATTGCGGTTTACATTTCCGACCAATATTTTACAGGAGATAACTCAATGACAATATAGCCTTTTTTCGTTCTGAGAAAAATACATCAATCAACTTATAAAATATAAAATATATACTAATATAAAATTTATTTTGGGAAGAGAAAACAATAACTCCCCTCCATTCCTCGATAAAAGTATAAGTCTCAAAATTCATAATTTTTCCTCATCCATTTATCGTAAACTCACCTTCAAAGTTAATGTCATTGTAACTCCATAGTCGTACTAACTTAACCTTTCATTCTCTTACATCAACTTTTCTAACCAAGTCACCTTCCTTTCTAAATGCTTATAAGAAAATAGATATCTAAAAAATCTATTTGCCAAAATCATTCGTACCTTTATCATTAGTAAGTTTGGCCCAAAGTCTTCTTCCTCTATCACTCAAAGGATAAAATATATATGCATAACCCGCCCTTTTATAAGAACTAGAAAACGTGTTCTTTGGTCCAAACTTTCTTTCTAAACCACTCTTTCCCCGCCTGCAACTCCGTACAGTATTTCAGCACCATTACAAACTACGACTCTTTTTTTCATATCAACAACAATCCCCATTCCCGAAAGCAGTTTCGTTCCTCCAATTATATACACATACTCCTGGTCACGATGTAATTCCGAAGCATATATTGGATTGACGTAGCGTACAAAAGAGGCGTATATTTCTGCTTACGCGGGTATTAACGATAAAACACTAGCCTCTATCACGATTGTTGATTCCAGAGAAAACCAAATTAAAATTTCTGCTCAGTCATCGTACGATGATTTTTTTATTATAGATGGGACGAAAATAATCTAAGAATATTAGAAACTGTCGTAGCGTGACCGTGAAGAGGGTAGGCCAGAAAATCGGGATACTGATCCCAGTGCGAGGGTTAAATAAACAAAATCGAGTGCGGTTGGCCGAAGTAATCAATTCTTAGAGAGTCTGGGATTAGAGAAACTAATGGTAGAAAAATATATAACTTTACTATATACAAATAAAATATTAATAGCACAAGTAAATAACTGACAATAAATAAAATGAGACCCGGGGTACCAAACGGGCGGAGGGATACAAATGACTCGACGGGGACGAGAGTCCGAGAGAGGATGCACGGTGATTTGTTTCCAGAGAAAATGGGAGAGTACAATTATCGGGGAGACTCACGTAAAGCCTAATTGACTGGAGGCTTGAATACGGTGAGCAAACGGGGCGGTGCAAAGTTGAACTTGCAAGATTCCTTCTTCTTTAACCTCAGACGGTGCGACGGCGAGGAATGGAACCCAACCAGATTACGCGGTCCCGCGAAAGCCGTGCAGATGTATCTCCTCAGGCATTACAGGTAGACGTTGGGTTCTACCGGGGTTGGAGGGTGGGAGGCAAACATTCTCTCCCTGACAGAAACCCTTGACATTAAATTCACTAACACTCATCCTAATTCGCATACAAGTTTATTTACCCTTTTATAACAAATTTAACCAATTATTTCCTTTTCCTTCCCAATCATCGGTAGTAAATAAAAACACTGAATTTCTGGCACACTAAATAAACAGCAAAGTCACATTTTGAACTTATGTCCTCATTTAAATAATTCCTCAATATCCACTCTTTTCTTTCTCCTCTTCTTCATTTGTATTCATGGTAAAATAAAGAAAATTTTTACATACATAATTCGTAATTAAATATCACAACACGTAACATTTCGCTACACTTTATCCTTCCCATTCCCCAGAGTAGTGTAAAATTCTATATCAAGACAACTTTCAATTTCTTATCTACACTTTCATAAAGATAAATTTTCATATTTGCATAACATTTGTCTTTCAGCATTAAAATAATTGAAATTCGGGGATTAAATTTTACAACTTTCTATTTTCCATATCTAAACAACTAGCATAGATTTCCTGAAATACTTAGCATTATAAATTCATGTATTTTAATTTTTGCTCCTTAAATTTGTATCAAAGTTGTAAATTTATTTCTCTCATATATTTTAGAACTACTTTAAATTTGTTCTTAGATTACAAATTTACAGTTCTTATAGTCCATGTAGATGGGCTTCCAATGCGAAACGTAGACTCTTATTAATAAACAAATGCTGAAGGCAAGATTAACGGTTAAAGTGAACAGTAATGGCTACATTGATTTTGTGTAGCAACTTTTTATTCTTGCCACAATTCTCTTCTCAGAAGGCACAAAACGAAGGAAATGATTGTTAAATGGTACTCTTTAATTAGCCAAGATGTATTCAACCCTATCAATATTCATTTTCATAACAAAGTGAGATAAAAATGGACATTAGACATAAAAAAGTAAACAAAAAACAGGGGATCATCATAAATTGAGAGAAAAGGGGATGAAGTTATGGAAAAAAATAGAGATGAAAGAAATGTCCAATTCCATAGTGTAAGAACATCTGTGTCAAAATATCTTGTGTAAGTTTTCAAGCCTTTAAAGTTATGAAGACAGTACCGTCTAAAACACTGGTCTGCGACAAAAATGTACCTTAGGTTTTCTGTAGTGTATCTTAATAAAATTGACCTCCTAAATCCGAATCTGATATCCTTTTATCTCTATCAGGTCCAGTGTTTGCGATAGAAGGGGTGATAATAATTTTATAGTTTATACATGTCCTATATTACATCAAAATTTCAATAGTTTTTGCACTACTTTATTCGCAGTAAATATTGTGTACATTTTAAGTAATTATTTTAATAAGTTTATATTTTTCAGGTTATAAATTGCTTAGCATTATAATAATAAGAATAATAATAATAATAGTGTTTGAGTTAAAAATGAACAGAAAATGTAAGAATAGCTCCTGTAATTAAATCTTTGTATCCTGCATAATGTGGAGTAAGGCTAGGAGATCAAGATAAAAGTTTTGCCCCACATATCTGCTGCAAGGGATGCTACATAAGTTTAAGACGCTGGAGTCAGGGTGAACAGAAGTCTCTCTCTTTTGATGTTCCCATGGTGTGGAAAGAGGGCAAGGACCACACTACGGACTGCTATTTTTGCATGACAAATCTTAAAGGTGAGCATTGTATCAAGTATTTAAGCTTTCTGTATTATACTGACTCCTGAAAATGTCATTATTATGCATAGACTTAGCAAAAAATTAAAAACTAACATAGTTCACTTAGGCATGAACATATATTTTACTAAACATTTCTGTACTATCTGCAACTCCAAATCAATTCCTTTATGCAATATGCAATTATATTTTCCACAGGTATGAATAAGAAGAATAAACATAGTGTAGCATATCCGGATGTTCCTTCTGCCATCAAACCCCTGCCGCATGGTCCAGGAATTCCTATACCTTCTCCCCCTGAACATATAGAGGTCCATGAAGAGATTAATATGGAAGTTGATCAAGATTATGACACATCTGAGTCTTATCAGGTTTCCACACATGATATGGTCGCAAGATCATTCACTCAAGTTCAGTTAAATGACCTGACGAGGGATCTGGGGCTTTCAAAGAAGAATGCACAATTTCTTGGCTCTCGACTTTGTAAAAGTAATCTTCTCGCTAAAAAAAAACAAAACATTTTTTGGTACAGAAATAGAGAACAAGAGTTTCGAAGTTATTTTTTACAGCATTCTTCTAGCTCTTTAGTATACTGCGCCAATATTAAAGGACTTGCTGAGGCCCTTGGAATTCCCTACAACCCATTAGAATGGAGACTTTTCATAGATTTCTCCAGTAGAAGTTTAAAATCTGTGTTACTGAATATTAGTAACAAGATAGCTTCCGTTCCTATAGACCATTCAATCCAACTTACTAAAAGTTAGGAAAATATGAAAAAATTGCTAGATGCAATAAATTACTCTACCCCCATTGGGAGGATATGTGATGACTTAAAGGTAAGATCATTTTACACTTGGCATTTCTAAGCTCTTTTATATTGACATTTTCATTTTTAATTGTTAATACTTGTATACACCTTTTGGCCAACTTACATTTTATAAGAATGCAAATCTCAAAATCATGAGTCACTTTTTAGTTATATTTTTTTGTTGAAGTGTGTCCCTATAGGTTAATGCATCCTTTTGGGTTAATGAGAAACATATCTTAATTGAGAAGGTATACAACATAGCTCAATAAACTTAAAATAAGATGCACATTAACGTGATGACTTTTTTACAACCTCATATCCCTGTGTCATAATTTTATGAGCTTTAATTAAAGATTATATAAAATCTTACTTTCAAGGTGATTTGATAAAAAAAACCTCACGCACAAAATGATTTTAAAAGTTTTATTTTTCAGCTTTTTTATCCAGTTTTTGAAATCATTAGCAGCATATACAAGATTGAACACAAGCTTATGAGTCATATATATATATATATATATATATATATATATATATATATATATAACATTATATAGGGTCATCAAACGCACAAGGAAGTTAATTAGTTACAATAATGTCATTGGACAGGATGAATCTCAGTGATAGGTTGTCCTTGTTGCAGCAGGACCCGTGCAAGTCTTGCATCACTTTAACCGCACGCTCACAGCACTGGTTGCTTCGGGCAATATTGATTAGATTCATCTGTTTTCCAGTGGGTTTTCAAGCATTTGAGACCTGTTGGGTATTCATTCAGAGCTGCAGATAGTCCATAAAAATCTTCAGCGCGGAACAAGTGGGTGCTGAACCAATGGTCAGCCCATGAGTAAGAAATAAATGAATAGATTTTACGCAGCCTGCTCCGGGTGTCAGGCATCAGAATGAACGCAAGAAGGGCTAGAATGGCACGAGAGTTCCAACGTGCATTGCTGATGTTTGGGATCTTTTGAAACTTTACAAAGGGGACTTCATTCATCTCAGTGAATTGACGGAAGACACGCGTAAGGTGATAGAAAAACTTCATGTCGTCTCTCCAGCCGCCTGCCTCCTTAATCTCAGTTTTACCGTTGCTGAAGGCTGCTTTCAATTTATCATAATTGCTCATCAAATCCTACACAAAGAAGTACTCTATGTTTGGTGATTTAGTCTACCCATGGAGCTCATCGTCCATGGCAAAGTGAAGAATCCGATCCAGGACATGGTGCTGGCAACTGATGAACTTGGGTTTGAGGTGACCTTTATCTTCGAACATTTGCTGCAGTCGAACAACAACGCCTGTCTTTTTGCCGGTATTTACGCTTGTTGTGTCGTCCACAAGCATAACAATTGATCCCCACAGGTTGAACTCCTCTAACACACCCTGGAGCCCTTTTGTAATTGAAACAGCATTCTCATCTTTCAATTTGAGCGCAGCCAACTTTTTTTATTTTGCTTCATTCTTGAGGACCACGACTTGATATTCAAAGGCCTCAATGCGTTTGCCGTCAAAGTGTAAGCTCCACTTTTCCAGATGAAGCGTGCTCACCAAGTGCTTCTTCACCTGAGTAGCTCTCGTGTAGATAGCCTTTTCGATTGCTGACTGACATGGGGTTGGGATTTCAATGCCCTTACCAGAGAGCTGGCGACATACCTTTGCTACTCTGTGGGACGACAGCTTTGAGCTTGTAGCATGGAGTCTTGCTAAGCATGTTGGGTTATGCTTCCTTTTCCTCGTTGATGCTGCATTCTCATCCTCCCAAGAACTGTCTTCGCTGTTATTGGATGAGTCCGAGCTAGTTTCGGAACAATCAGGTGGTGCTGAGCTGGAAAGTGGAGACACAGTCGCTTCCATTGCCTTCTTTCGCTTGGATAGGTGGATGGTCTTGGCACTAGCAGGTTTACCAGTGGAATACCAACCTGGCCTTTGGTCAAAATTTGCTGTTTATAGAGGTTCTTATCTTCTTTGCACCCTCAGTTGCCTTTCACCTTGGTCACGTCAAACAGTTCATTCAAAAAATTATAGTTTTGTTTCTTTCTGCAGTACTCATAGTCTTTCAGAAGGTTTTATAGTTTTGCACAAATGGCTTGATCAGATATATGCGGGAAGTTCAATGTTTTGCTCCATAGGGCTTTTAGCTCCACAACAATTAGGCTGATCCTCTCCCTCCGTTCTTTGGCGGTGGATTCAAGAAATTTGATGCGTCCAACGACTTGGATTTTCAGGGGTATGCGACTCCATTCACTTAAGGGTGCTTCATAAACTGCCACATTGCCTCTTCTTGATGGTGCTTGAAACTGGACTGAGTTATTTGTCTAGGTTTTCTTGTTCTTCTCCGTGTTAAAAAAGCTCTTCTTAAACGTCATCTTTTGTACTCAGCAACTGAAATAAAAAAATAAACCTAAATATTAAATAGGTAACAAATTAAAGAAACTGTTATTGAGCTTTTATATATTTTATTAAAAAACAATTAAATTACAATTATAAAAAATAAGAGAGAAGGCAGACACTAATAAAATATTATATACTATTATATTATATAATTAGTGAGAGAGTTAAATGTAGCTTACCAAATAATACCAGGATCTCTTTACAATAAACGCTGGAGAATACAAAACAATTATAATAAGGCAATAATAATATCAACGTCGTTAAAACTGAACTACTAACTACTCGCTTTAAACATCTCGCTTATATACCGCAGGCGAAATGGCTGAAGAAAATTCTGGAACTCTACAGAAATCGCCCAAGCGATGACGTGATGATTTTCTGGAAAATTCTATACAATTCTATGGTACATAAATTATTGCACAAGTCTGTTTGATGACTTATATACATATTTAATATAAATATTTTTAACACACATAAAATGGTAAAATGGCCTTATATTACATTTCAAAGTAGTTTGTGCGTGAACTTTTTAAATATTTTAATGGAATAAAAGTATTTTTTGTCATTAATAGGCAAAAGTTCATTCATTCGTGCTACAGGAAATAATTTTTGATAAAAAGTCAAAAAGTCATCACCATAATGTACATATATCCAATTAGTTCCAATACAATGATTTAATGCATTGGCATACAGGATTTTTCAGTAAATATTCATATTATTATTTTTTAAGAAATATTACTTTGAATTTGTTTTTAGAAATATTACACTTTGAATTTACATACCCCGCTAAATTTCTTTTCAGGTAGTGTCTCTTATACTTGGGATTCAAACAGGCTACACGAAGCATCCCTGTTTCCTATGTCTATGAGACAGTCGTGCAGATAGTATACATTATGAGAAGAAGGTTTGAATTCCACGAGAAGCATTTAGGATTGGATCAAACAACTGATAGCTGAACCTTTAGTGCCTCCTCACAAAATACTGCTTCTTCCACTACATATAAAGCTTGGCATAATGAAGAATTATGTCAAAACCCTTAATAAAGAAGGCCAAGCTTTTAAGTTTCTTCTTCAAAATTTTCCCCATATCAGTGACGCTAAGCTCCATGCAGGAATTTTTGATTGACTTCAGATCAGGAACTTGATAAGTGATCAGTAGTTTGAGGCATCAATGACGGATATAGAAAAAGATGCCTGGAAAGCTTTCAAATCTCTAGTTGCCAATTTTCTAGGCAATAAAAGAAGCCCAGAATATGTTGCCGTGGTCAATCAGCTCCTAACAAGTCTCAAACATTTGGGAGCTCGAATGTCTATAAAGATACACTTTTTACAGTCCCATCTGGATTATTTTCCCGACAACTACTGAGATTAGAGTCAAGAACAGTGGAAAAGATTGCACCAGGACATAAAAACAATGGAATACAGGTACCAGGGTAAATGGGACGTAAACATGCCTGCTGACTACTGTTGGTGTTTGAAGCATGATGCACCAGATGAGAGGCACAAACGAAAATCTTCAAGGTCGTCTTTGGAAATTAGAATTTTTTTCTTTATTATGCTGCATTCTTTAATTTTTTGTTTTATTAAAAGGATTATAGTTTACATACGTTTATTCCTGTTTTTTTATGATATAACAATAATAATGCATTATTAGATAGAGAAAGGTTTTTGAAAAAAGAAATTTCAGGAAAAATGAGGTAATTTCAATGAAAATGGTGTATGCTGTACTGAGAAAATATGACCTGATTGAACAAAAATGCATTCATTTTTGAGCTTAGGAGGTTTGATTCATTGAGAAACCACAAAGAAATCCTGAGGAAGATAATTTTTTTTTAGAACCTAGCCTGTGATATCATTTATTGTCCTGGATATACGTGGTTCCCTCGTTTGTTCAGATATTTCAGTATCAGTTGTCTACATTTTTTTTTTTTTGCTGTTTTCACTTGTTTTATACTATTTATTCATATTTTTTTCTTTATTTGCGTTTATTTTTTAACTCATTGTTTATCCTCCATAACTCTATACATATTTTAATTACGTGATTTTGGGGAAATAGTTTTTTTTCTCAATGAACGAGTAAACTGGTAAGAATTTCCAGTGTACTCTTTAACACCAGTGGACTCTCTACCCCCTTTCTCCACCTCTCCCAAATCAATCGGTCGGTTGGTCGGTCAGTCGGTCGTTTAGTCCCCTCTTGCTCCCCCTTCCCCCTCTTTCTACCCCTTCGCCCTCTTTCTTCCCCTGTCCCTCTCTCGTCCAAGTGCGCTTTTACCCCCTCTTTCTCCCCCCCCCCTCTCTCTCCCGCTCACCCTTCGAGCCATTATCCAGTTGTCTTCGAGGTGTTGCTCCCGCTATTTGATTTATAAAGTGATTACAACTTAGCAATTTTTGTATTGAAAAGTGTTTTCCTAATAGTTGAATTATTCTTTTGTTTTATAATTGCCTTTTTTGTGAATATAATTTGTTTCTAAAGTGATTTCATTCAATTAATAAGATATCATTAACCGTGTAAATTATGACATTGGCGCCATATTTCCCCTAAAAGAACAAGACCAATCAGAGTGCTCCCAAGAAAAGTGACGTCAGAATTTTCAGCCAATCATCGATTAACTTATTTCTCCCCCAGTGAATTCGACCAATCAGAGAATAGGCTAGTTATGATTTAAATTATCTGACCGGCGCCATTTTAGTCTCAAACGAAGAAAACCGTTAGTAAGTGTTTGAAAATTATTCTTCCAATATACTTCTTTAATTAACTATTTTGCAAAAGTTACACACTTATTTACATATTACATTATTCGTAGATAGATCTGAATTATTTTGAGGTTACTGATACTCAACAGTCAGTTCAACACCGAATAGGCTAAATTCGATCTGCACCATATTGTTTGACGACCAAAAATCTGGAATTAAAAATGTCAGGTGCCGAGAGGTTAAAAGCCTTCTGTTCCAAGTGTAAGTCAGTAAAGTGGTGTACGGATTTTTCAGAACAATAGTACCAGAGAATCAAAGCCTCAAGTGTTTGTTTATTCTTTAAACTTGCTGAAGGACATGATAAAGAAAAAAATGAACTTATGAACATGATCACTACCCTGGAAAACAGAATTAACGCTTTAGAACAAAAAGAATGTGATTGTAACGTCAACGAGAGCGGATTAATAAATATGGATAGCAAGGTAGTCAGATTAGAACAGTCTGCTGAATTATTACGAAATAAAGTGAATCAGAAAGACAAAGATTTCAACGATTTTTTGCTTGTCAGAAATAAACATCCATCTGGACCTAAACTTACTAAAGACGCATAATAGATTTATAGGTTTGTCCGAAGCAGAAGATGACACACCTAATTGGAAACTCTATATAAGAAATAAAATAGATCACTTTGGTGCGAAAAACATTAGAAAGCGGAAATTCAGATGTTACCCCGCGGCAGGAATCAAGAAAGCGACTGAAGAGATCAGCAATTGAAACCTGAAGAACAAACAATCCCCTGTAATTGCTCATGTTGGAACAAACGATGGTTTATGTGGTAAAAACTTTTCTGAAACAGAAAAATTGATCAATGACTATACCGAAATGATTGTGTGATAGAACGGGTTGAGGCCGCGTTAATTTCAACCACTATCACATGTTATTTAAAACCACGATGCTCCCCACGTGCATCTTCACTTTAAAGCTTGGCGCCTTATCGCAGCCACCTGAGTCAATGTTTAAACAAGGAGGTTTATCTTCCCCCCTTCGCCCCCATACGTCGACCTCGCCAGATTGAGTTAGGCTTATGGGCAGATAAGGCATTGTTCCCAGGCTCAGCTGTGCATTCCCTCGAAGCTCCCACTCCATTGTCACTCACTCCAAGGGAGTGTCTCGACTATTTAGATGGAAACTTTACAACTAAGATCAGATTGGAGATCCAGATTTTCGTCGCGAAACATTACCACGACCCTCTCTCACCTTGTGCGCCAAGGGACCTCGACCTCGAGATTCACCACCACTTGTCCAGAAGAAGGACAATATCCCTTGAGTTCCAAGGTTCAAGCCTTCGTGACGCCGAGTCCACAAGGCTTCTCCCTTGTTGTTCAGAAAGAGAACAACATTAGAACAGCCATTGTTCTTTTGAGCCCGTTGACAAAAAATGGTTCTCACCCTTCCCCCCTGTTGTTCAGAAGAGAACAACGTAGAACAGCCATTGTTCGTTTGAGCCCGTTCGCCAAGAAACGGTTCTCCCCCTTCCCCTGTTGTTTAGAAAGAGAACAACGTTAGAACCACCATTGTTCGTTCGAGCCCGTTGACAAGAAACGGTTCTCACCCTTCCCCCTTGTTGTTCAGAAGAGAACAACATTAGAACAGCCATTGTTCTTGAGCCCGTAGACAAGAGACGGTTCTCACCCCGCCTGTTGTTCAGAAGAGAACAACGTAGAACAGCCATTGTTCTTCAAGCCGTTCGTCAAGAAACGGTTCTCATTCCCAAGACGCTACGTCAGGATCATTTTATTCCCCCCCTTCGGGCTGGAACTCGCCAGCGGACCGAAAATTCGTCACGCCGCCTTCCTCTGCACAACAAGTATAAATTACGTAAGCCGAACGTTACCTTTGAGTATTTAACCCTTTTTTCAATTCTATCCTGTGCTTTAAATGGTTTAGCGAACCATCACCTCCCTTTAACTTCATATTTGTTTTACCTTTTTAAATCTTTTAATCCTCGGATTAGCTCGAGTCCCCACGACCCTTTCCATTCTCTGTTTATGTCAATATTTTCCGTTTTGTGTGTTGTTAATAGTTATTATTAATAAAACTCTATTTTATTAATGATAGCAATATTATTATCCTTGAGCTCAGTTCCACTTCTTAAGCATATCGAAGATACATAATATCGGCCAGACAGACATCCACGCACTCTAAAGATAATTAATAAGTTCCCTCAACGAATAGTTATATATGGTATATCGTCGAGAGTCCATTCTACGACAGGTTGTGAAAATCAACTCAAAAATGGATCATGGAATAATTGTCGGCATATTACCAAGATTAAATGATAAAAATTAAACCATGAGTAGGGCAATTGGAATAAACGAACGCCTGCGAAGGATATGTGAACGGGAGAATGTTAATTTCGCCGATTTTTGGATGAGCTTCATTAACAACAAAGAATGTTTCGCTCATGGCGGAACCCATCTCAGCATAAAGGGTAAAAAAATATATTGGTATTTAATTAACTTGAGTATATAATACTCTCTAAAAGAAGCACTCCAATAATACTTCACTTACGACCTCGGAAAACGATTCAACTCCAGAAACACAAGTAACAGGTGAAATATTTAAAAGCTGCTATGTCTAATGCCAGCTCTATTAGGAATAAATTAATAGAGCTTAAAGCGTTTGTAGCACTAGAAACATATGATATAATAAGAATTAGAGAGAGCTGGATTCATTGTCATTCAAGAGATTTCAGTGGTGAATTTCAATTCGAAGGTTATAAAATGTTCCATACAGACAGAGTTTGAACGGAGGGTGGAGGCATGATTTTATATGTACGAAATAATCTCTATCCAACAGACTATAATGTATGCTCCGATTTCGAACCTATAGGAGTCAAGCTAAATCTTGAAAGAAGTCTGTATGTATATTTAACATACAGAAGCCCTCATCAAACAGTGGATTTAGATCAAAGATTCTACAACTGTTTTTACAAATGAGATAAACAACAAATTATATTTAATTATTGGCGATTTCAACTGTGGACAAGTAGACTGTTCTACGAAAACCTCTGACGTGGAAGGGTACAGATTAATTCATTTTATTGACGATATCTTACTAACTCAGTGGGTGAACGAAGCCACAAGTGGTCCTAATATCTTAGATATAGTTTTAACTAGCGACGAGGATTTGATTTCAAATCTGAGTGTAGGAGATAAGTTTGGTAATAGTGACCACAATGTAATCTATTTTAATATCAACATACATTGTATCAAAAGAAAATTAAGCATTACTAAGCTAGACTTCAAAACAGCTAATCTGGAGGGGTTAAATGAGAGCTTGTGTCATTACGAACTAAGTTTTGGCCATATAAATGGAATCTGGATAAATTTTAAAGAAAATCTGATGAACAAGCAGTCGCATTAGATTCCATCAAAATCATGGGAAGTTGGTAGTGTCAAACAACCAAAACGGTTAACAAAAGAAATTAAGAGAAGTATTAGGGACACAGACAGAGCATATAAGCTACTCCAAAATAAAAACTCGGGCAGCATCAAAGAAAAATATATCCAACTGAAAAGAAAAGTTAAAAGAGAAATTAAAAGATCCATGCGAAATAAAGAGATTAAAATGGCCTTAATCTGGAAGACAAACCCCAAAGAATTCTTCGCATTAGTAAAGAATAGGAAACCAATTGGCGTAGAATAGGCTCCCGACGATATACTATATATAACTATTCGTTGAGGGGATTATTCTATATTTCGAGTGCGTGGTAATCAGATTCCGAGAATGGTTCAAAAGGGGAGGGGGCCTGGAGAGGGCTTATTTATCTTCAATATACTTAAGAAGTGAAACGGAGCCCAGGGATAAATAATATGGCAAACATTAATAAAAGAGTTTTATTAATTAATCTATCAAAACAACACAGAAAATGTTTACATAACCGGGGATTAAAATGGGAGAAACACAGGAAATGATAAAGGTCATGAGAATATTTGACTAAGCTGAGGATTAAGATTTGGAGGGATTTAAAACGGCAAAACAAACAAAAAGGGAGAATGGTTGGCTATAATCGTTTAAAGCACAGAGTTGCGTTGATAAAAGGTTAAATGGTTAAATGCAATACGTAGCTTACGTAATTACAAGGTTGTCTTGCAGAGGAAGGCGATTCGGAAGGAATCTTCGGTCCAACTGGCGATTCTTTTCCAGGAGAAGGGGTTCTTCGGGAAGATGTCCTTAACGAGGGGGAAGGACTGTCTTCGAGGAGTGAGACCGATCCTTGAGCTAGGATATCGGAGATGTACTAGATGAACAATGGAGGTTATTGTTGTAACCAAGCGTTCTCTTGAAGAACGTTAAAAAAGGGGGGAATTACATTACCCTGACGTGATGTCTTGGGAACGAGAACCGTTTCTTGACGAACGGGCTTGAAGAACAATGTCTGTTCTAATGTTGTTCTCTTTCTGAACAACAGGGGGGGAGGAACTGTTTCTTGTCGAACGGGCTCGAAGAACAATGGTTGTTCCAAAGTTGTTCTCTTTCTGAACAACAGGCGAGGGGGGGGGAGGCTGTTTACTTGGCGTCTCGAGGGGCACGAACCTTGGCACTCAAGGGATATTGTCCTCTTCTGGACAATAAGGGGTTAATCAAGGTAGAGTTTCTAGGTGCACAAGGGAGACCAAATCAGAGTGATGCCTCGCGAAGATAATCGGGATCTGGTTTAAATGCGAAATGCTATTGCATAAAAAGCCGGAGCCAGCCCCTTGCGTAGGGGACAAGGGGGGGGGAACTTTGATGGAATGTTCCGGTGGCGCTTAGGAAAATATCTTATCTGCCTATAAGCCTAATTCAATCTGGTGAGATCGACGCATGTAGGCGAACGGGGGATTGAACCTCCTTGATTAAACTTGGGGATTGGGGGGGGGCGATAACGCGCCTTCTACTTCCTCTCGCAGCATACACGTAGGCAAGCATGTGTTTTGACATGTGATAGGGGCTGAAGCATGGCGGCCTTAGACCGTTCTATCACACCAATCGAAAATAGTATAGGACCCATCAAAGACAAGAATGGTGTTTTGCAATACGACGATGTAAAAATAGCAAATGTTTTAAACGAATACTTTGCAACAGTATTCGCCAACGGTGAATCCAAAGTTATTTTAACACCTAACAGCAGATATTCTCGCAATTTTTCTCTAAAATCAATAGAGTGTTCAGTTATTGATGTTAAGAGACTTATCTACAAAATAAATAAATTTAAATCGCCTGGTCCGGACATGATCTTCGTAAAGGTCATAAAAGAAGTTAAAGATTCCATAGCCGAACATATAACACAAATTTTTAATCTTTCTCTCGAAAGAGGATGTTTCCCTGAAGACTGGAAATTAGCTAATATAACTCCAATATGTAAAAAAGGATGCAAAGAGTCAGCCAACAATTACCGCCCTATAAGATTAACATCGGTGGTGGAAAAAATGCTCGAGCGCCTTAGCCCAGAAAAAATAGTTAAACATATTGAAGTGAATGCATTATTACGTGACTCTCAATATGGTTTCAGAAAACAAAGATCGTGTCTGACTAATCTCTTGGAATTCTTTCACTACATAAATTCAATTTATGACAGAGAAAGGTCAGTTGACATTTTGTATTTAGATTTTCAGAAGGCCTTTGATGAAGTACCACACAGAAAGTTAATGACAAAAATTTTAACAATAGGAATAATCAGAGAAGTTGAAAATTGGATCGAGAACTGGCTCACAAATCGTAGACAGAGAGTTGAAATTAATGGCCAATCATCTGATTAGGCATCTGTTAGTAGTGGAGTTCCACAGGGGTCAGTGTTGGGACCATTACTATTCATTATATATGTAAATGATATTGACATTGGATTGATATCAAAGATTTCAGAATTTGCTGATGACTGTAAATTGAGTAAAGGTATAATTAGTGAAGATGACATCAAAGACTTTCAGGAAGATATTGATCGAATTGCGCGCTTGTCTGTAAAGTGGAATTTGCCTTTGAAGCTTGATAAATGCCAAATAATGCACATAGTCAATAAAAATCCCAAATTTGAATACAAGATATTTGATAGAACAATGACATGCACAGAAAAAGAAAAAGATCTAGGCATTTACGTAACCAGTGATCTCAAATTTTCTCAGCAATGTGTAGAGGCGAAGAAAAAAGCCTTAAAAATACTTGGTTATAAGTAAAAGAACTCAATGGGGAGTTATAGCATATGATTGTTTACCCACTGTATAGGAACCAAAAGTTTAATTTATGAGACTAGTTTCAGTATGTAGTTTATCATACCCTCTTCAATGCTTAACTAACTTGAATTATTATTTCATTTTTTAAAGGTAACCAAGCACTATTTTTTTCTTCCTATCCAATCTTGTGTAAGTACGGAATTATCCAGAGGGTAATTAATGTTTAGTAACTTAATATTTCAACAATTATCACAACTTAATTCCCGCCTACACTCGGCCAGTAATCAGAGCCAACAGGCGACGTCTCCTCTTAGCAGAATATTAATTTACACAAGCCAATGCTTTACTAAATATACGGAGCCTTTCCTTTAAAGGAAAGGCGGTACTTTGTAACATGATCCAGGATGTCGTGGAGCGGACTCAAAAGAGTGACTGGCCTAGAGTGAAGGCGGCCGTGCGCCAGTACGTCGGTGTCACTCATGACCTACACGGAAGATCGTAGGGAGTCCTACATTCGGGGACTCCCTGAAAGTTCTTTTGTTCAATGCAAGGTCAATCAGGAACAAGTTTCTTTAACTTCGTGGCCTCGTAGCGACGAAAGAACCTGAGATGGTGGCCATAACAGAGTCATGTGTAAAAACCTCAACCCAATATTTTGAGGGCGAATTCACGATTCCCGGTTACGAACTCTTCCTAAGAGATTGGCTAGACAGAGAGGGTGGCGGTGTGAGGTTGTATGTTAAGAATACGTTCAAAACGACGAACTGCAATATTGTATCGAACCATGAACTACTAAGTGTAGACCTAGAGATATGTTCTACTAGATAGAGGACCCTGCTGCTTTATAGACCCCCTGCCCAACTCGTTGAGAAGGGCAGTGATCTGTACCGGCTGCTGCGTGAACTTGTTGAATTCAGAGTGTGCATCGTCATCGAAGATTTCAACACCCAATTTGATTGGGAAACCAGAGAACCCTGTGGCGAGAACGCACTGCTCCTGTAGTTTGCGAACAACGAGTTCCTGACTCAATGAGTGAGAGAGCCGACGAGAGGTAATAATATTCTCGACTTGGTTTTCGCCTCTGAGGATGACATCGTTGAGGGGATCTCTTAGACAAGGTCCCTAAGTAAGAGTCTGCGACTCGTGAATCGAAGAAATTTGATTTGAGAAGAGCAGACTTTGCAGGTCTTCGTGCTGGATTGGCTGATGTGAGGCTGGAAGGGTGTAAGAATGTTGAAGAGTTGTGGAATAGTTTCAGAACTACGTTCATAAGTCTTTAATCACGATTTATCCCTGTGAAAAGCTTGCGTCGGTCTTCTGTTCAACCAAGGTGGTTTTATAGAGAAACTGGTCAACTGCTGATGGAGAAGAGAACTGTGTACCGGCAGTCAAAGATTTCTGGTGACTTTGATGAGTATCGTAGTCTAGCTAGGAGAATGAAGTCCAGCATACGGACGGCAAAGCGTGGCGAGGAGCTTCGAGGTGTGAAACTTTTCAAACAGAATCCTAATAGGTTGTTTGGTTTTGTAAACAGGAGCAAACCAATCCTTCGCACGATTAGCCATTTGGTGAATAAGGAGGGGGCATTAAAGGACTCAGATGCAGAAAATGCAAACCTCCTGAACGACTACTTCTCTTCAGTGTTCACTGAAGAGTGTATTCCCGTCCCCCAGCCCACGGATTCCTACTCGGAGGAAAAGCTGTAAGTAATGGACTTCACCGAAGGAAAAATAAAAAAAAGATCGCTGACCTAAAGACGAATAAGTCCCCCGGACCGGACGGGTTTCTATCCAAGGTGTTAAAGGAAGTGTGCGATGAAGTATCACGACATCTGTGCGCTATATTTAACATGTTAATCCGAACCGGATGCGTTCCTAGAGACTGACGTGAGGCGGAGGTGACTCTTATCTTCAAAAAGGAGACCCCAACCATCCGTCAAACTACCGACCCATCAGTTTGACTCGATAGTCGGTAAACTCATGGAAAGCATGATAGTGGACAAGATAACGTCTTATTTAGAGTCAAACCTGCTACTGAAGAGTTCCCAGCACGGCTTCCGAAGGCAACGGTCATGCCTGACGAACCTTGTGGAATTCTTCCACTTCGTGTTCAGTGAGCACGATCGGGACAAGGCGGTGGATGTGGTGTACTTAGTCTTTCAGAAAGCCTTTGATAAGGTACCACACCGCTGCCTTCTCCGGAAAGTGCGTGCACTGTGCATAGACGGAAATGTAGCAGGTTGGATAGAGAACTGGCTGAGTAGCAGACGGCAACAGGTGGTGTTGAATGGATAGGCTTCTGAGTGGGTGCCCGTTCATAGCAGTTTTCCTCAAGGTTCTGTCCTGGGACCACTATTGTTCATCACCTATGTTAAGACATGGATGGTGACATGGTTGCGAAGATTTCTAAATATGCCAATGATGCCAAGCTTGGTATAAAGGTTGCAAAGGTAGAAAATACTGCCCACCTACAAGAAGATCTTCAGAAGATTAGGAGTGGTCGGACACGTGGCAAATGCCTTTTAACGTGAACAAATGCAAAGTGATGCATATCGGCCAACGAAACCACCAGGTATTGCGTTGTCTTCATTGCCCGGACAGAACTGAACACAGCTAATTTTATCTCTTTTTCTTTTCTTTTTTTTCCTTCTTTTTACTGTTTAGTTTCATTTCTATTATTTTCCCAATACTTTATTCAATTTACTCAAAACACTTTAGACTGTGTAATATTTTTCATTGAGTCTGTTCTCCGAATTTGACAGCTTTATGGTCTACATCCTGTTTACGTGGATGACCTTTGATAGGCCCTTGTGGCTTTAGTCATCCGTGTAATTATGTTATGTTATGTGTTACGTGACATTCCAGCCGAAAAATATACCTTAATTCCTCCCTCTATTCTTATTGTACTTACACATCACAAAATACACACACAATCTTACAAGTAAAAGAAATAAAAACAAATTACATACGCACTCAAACATATATTCCTTTCAGCGCTTCTTTCTTTAACCTTAAACACCCTTTAATGCACGTCGTAATACACATCCCTCAAACACATAGACATACACTTCCGCTCACCCCATATTCATATATCACACAAAAACACATCCAGCACACAGCCAAATAAGTAAGGCAAATACAGATCTCACTCATACAAATAAGATATGTACATAAAAATTACATACGAACACGCATATACACTCCCCTCAGCTCTTCTCCCTTACCTTTTATTTTAACCTTAAACACACACACATCAAACTAATACATCCAAGAACATATTTCAAGTACACACACGCATATACAAATCGCACTCTTCCACACACACACACACACACGAACATTTCCGCTCAGCCAATACCGCACATGTACACATTCTTCAGACAGTCCCATAGGTGAGAGGTTTCACACACACACACACATACACATATTGTAGGATAGAGACAATATGCCAGGAGCAGAGAAATTGAAGGTACAATGCCGTAAGTGCACAGGTACTCGTTGGTACATCGATTTCAGAGGGAAATTTAAAAGATATTACTAGAGATAGCATTTGTTTGTTTTGTCAGAGTGAGTTGGGATTGGAGGGAAAGCTCAGGGATGTGGAACGACATCATCGCGAGATGACCGTTGTAAGGGATCACGTGGGGTACCCAGAGGGAAATTGCCTCCGAGAGTTGACGGAATTGAAAAACCGGGTCGATCAAATTTGGGAGAAGGTCAGCCACTTTAGCCACGTGACGGGGACAGCGACTTCCACGAGTGGAAATGCAAGAGACCGTAGGAGATATACAGATATAGATAGGAGGTGAGGAAATAATTATAGGAAATTTGGAGCGGGAAAAGTTGGTACAGCTTGCTCTGGGGAGAGAGAGGGGGACAAAGTAGAAGAGGAAAGGGGTCAAAGTGCGATGGGGGGACGAGAGGTACGAAGTAGAAGCGATAATGTGTCAGAGTGCGGTGGGGAATCCTAACCAAGTTGGTGTTCGCCCTAAAAATCCCTTGAGGACTACTAGGTGGAATAGCCGGAGAAACTTCGATGCAAGACGCAGTTATGCTGAAGTTGTGGCTTTGTCGGCTTTTCCGGCAGGAATCCAGCGCAGTCTGAGAGGTTAGATGCTGGAAACCAGGGTGCAACCTCTGGTGGAGGTCCTGCAAGCGAGAAGAAGAAACAGGGACAAAATATGAAGGAAAGAGGAGTTGCTGAATTGGCGATACCCATGGTGGGCACAGAGGCGGAAACCACAACTTTGGCCGGGAATAGAAGTACTGGGGCTGACTTAAGCAAGAAGAAAAGGAAAAGGCAAAGGGAAAAGAAAGGGCAGGGAAAGGGAGTTGCTGCAGTAGCCACGGGCGAATCGGTGACACCATTGGGGAGAACAGAGATGAAGAGTAAGTGGGGCTCCGGGCCACGAAGAAGATAGCAACGCATCTGAACCGATTTGCACTGCGGTCAAATGGGGAAGTACAAGACGTTGACGTGGGGGACTTTCAGGCCCGAGGCCTACAAATCCACCGTGGAGAAGGTTTTGGATATAGATGGGAGGTCCGATACCTTCTGGGAAGGGGCAATGAAGCACTCGGGAGGGAGGTCGAGAGGGTGGAGATTCCATCCAGAAACTGTGTACTCGTCTCGGTGGTGAGTGGGAATGATCTCTTTCTCAGAGAATGAAGGGTCGGTAACACCAAAGCCACCCTGATGAATGCAATGGTGACTGTGGATGATTTTCGCACTAAGACCAACCGGATATTGTCCCCCGAAGGTCTGCGAATGTGCACGCAACTAGGGTACTTACATATGTGCAATGATAGGTGTCAAATTCTTGGATCCGTTTGATCGGTTCTTTGGATGTGATAACCTGTACACAGAGGATGGTATCCACCTCAGTACAAGAGGTAAGAGAGCTTTAGCTGATCGCATCGACCAGAACGCCTTCTGGCTGATGAGGGTGACACGAGCATTACCGGTAGAGCGCTTGGGTAATAGAACAGGGTTAAGTTTAGGAGGAAAAGGCGTGGAGGACTCCGTCACTGGTGAATCCAGTTCACTTCGAGCGGAAGGGGGTATAGAGAACTTTGCCGCCGAGGAGGAACCTGGCTCCTATAAGAAGGCGGCAGGGTTGGAGCTTATGGAGATATACGTCAGTGCGACTGTTTCTCGCGAACAGGCTTTCTCTCAAACCAGGTAGAGTACGGAGCCTTCTAGCGGCGAAGAAGAGCCAGGTCCCCACGGGGCAGATCTCTGCGACTCGAAGAGCGCTCAAGGTGCTGTGCTCGCTTCAGGGTACAACAACTCAACCGTACCGCAGGGAAACGCCTAAAGGTAGGGGACGTAAGGAATATCCCGCGTTCCCTTGAATTTCTATTCCTTAACGCCAGGTCAATACGAAACAAGTGGGACGAACTTGTAATCATATTGTCCGGTGACACCCAATCTTTCCAAGATCTTCCTGCAGGCGGGCAGTGTTTCCATCCTTTGCAACGTTCATACCAAGCTTGGTATCGTCGGCAAATTTGGAAATCTTGGCAACCATGTCACCGTCCATATCATTGACGTAGATGATAAATAGTAGTGGTCCCAGGACAGAACCTTGAGACACCCCGCTAGTAACGATAACCCACTTAGAAGCGTGTCCATTCACCACCACCCGTTGCCGTCTTCCACTTAGCCAGTTCTCGATCCAGCCGGCTGCTTTTCCGTCTATGCCTAGCGCTCGCCCTTTCCGGTGAATGCGGCGGTGTGGTACCTTATCAAAGGCTTTCTGAAAGACTAAGTACACCACATCCACCGCCTTGTCCCGATCGTGCTCACTGAACACGAAGTGGAAGAATTCCACAAGGTTCGTCAGGCATGACCGTTGCCTTCGGAAGCCGTGCTGGGAACTCTTCAGTAGCAGGTTTGACTCTAAATAAGACGTTATCTTGTCCACTATCATGCTTTCCATGAGTTTACCGACTATCGAGTCAAACTGATGGGTCGGTAGTTTGACGGATGGTTGGGGTCTCCTTTTTGAAGATAAGAGTCACCTCCACCTCACGTCAGTCTCTAGGAACGCATCCGGTTCGGATTAACATGTTAAATATAGCGCACAGATGTCGTGATACTTCATCGCACACTTCCTTTAACACCTTGGATAGAAACCCGTCCGGTCCGGGGGACTTATTCGTCTTTAGGTCAGCGATCTTTTTTTTATTTTTCCTTCGGTGAAGTCCATTACTTACAGCTTTTCCTCCGAGTAGGAATCCGTGGGCTGGGGGATTGGACCACACTCTTTAGTAAACACTGAAGAGAAGTAGTCATTGAGCAGGTTAGCATTTTCTGTATCTGACTAAGGTAATGCACCCTCCTCGTCCACTAAGGGCCCAATCCTACGATAGATTGGTTTACGGCTATTTACATAGCCGAAGAACTTCTTGGGATTCTCCTTGCAGAGTCTCGCCACTTGGAGTTCCTCAGACCACTTGGCCGCCCTTATGCTGGACTTCACTCTTCTGGCTAGCCTTCGGTACTCGTCAAAGTCGCCCGAGATCTTCGATCGCCGTTACGTATTTCTCTTCTCCCTAAGCAGTTGGCCGATTTCTCGATTAAACCACTTTAGTTGAACAGAAGACCGACGGAGGCATTTCAGAGGGATGCAACTTGATTGAAGACTCATGAACTTATTTTTGAAATTGTTCCACGAATCCTCAACATCTTTGCATACCGCTAGCCTTAAATCAGTCAGCCCAGCACGAAGGCTCGCAAAGTCTGCTCTTCTCAAGTCAAGTTTCCTTGATTGACTGGCAACAGACCTTACCTTCGTGATCTTGACTGGAAATCTAATTAGCTGGTGATCACTGCCACCGAGCTCTTCGCGTACAGAGAGATCCTCAACGATATTATCTTCAGAGGTGAAGACCAAGTCAAGGATATTGTTACCTCTCGTCGGTTCTGTGACCCATTGAGTGAGGAACTCGTTGTTGGCCAACTCCAGGAGTATCGCGCTCTCGCCACAGGCTGCTCTGGTTTCCCAGTCAACTTGTCTGTTGAAGTCGCCGATAACTATGCAGACTCTTGCTTGAACAAGTTCACCCAGCAGCTGGTACAGTTCCCTGTCCTTTTCAAAGGGTTGGGAAGGGGATCTGTAAAGCACCAGGGTCCAGTATCTGACGGGACCTATCTCTAGGTCAACGCCTAGAAGCTCGTGATCGGATATAATGTTGTAGTTCGTAGATTTTATTGTATCCTTGACATACAACATTACACCGCCACCCTCTCTGTCTGGCCTATCTTTGTGGAAGAGTTGGAAGCCTTCAAAGTATCGGTTTGAGGTTTTTAACCACGATTCTGTTATGGCTACCATTTCGGGTTCTTCCGTCGCTACGAGGCCACGGAGCTCAGGAAACTTGTTCCTGATGGACCTCGCATTAAACAGAAGAACTTTCAGGGAGTCCCCTAATGTAGGACCTCCTATACTCTTTCGTTTCCCGGCTTCTTGGTTGTTGCGGTGGCACCACTTTTTACAACCTCTGAGAAGGTTGTTTGGGGAGTGACTCGGGCGTACTGGCGTATGTCCGCCTTCCCAATGGGCCGGACACTCCTTTGGGTGCGCTCCACGACATCCTGGATGAGGTTGGCTAGGAAAGCCTTGCCCTTAAAGAAGAGGTGCACCCCATCCCTTTTGTAGAGGTTTTTTCTACCATAGAATAGGGCGTATCTGTCGACAAAAAAGACACCCTCCGCCGTACAGAGGTCTGCAAGGCGCCGGTTTAGTGACATGTTCCTCACGTGGGCAGTCCGGCTTGGACCCCACCTCGGGAACATCCCCACCACGACGCGTCTGCGGGTTTTCAATCCACAGTCGTCGACAGCGCCCATAACCGTCTTTATAATCTCGCCTGTAGGGCCTACCCTACCTCCTCTGAGGTAGAGGTCGTTGCCACTTACCATAAGGGCAACGACTGAAGTCTCAGAAATCTGAGACTTCTCGGCCTCAGCTCTTACCTGCTTATTTCCACAGCCTGGGAGGCAGTTCACCTTAACGCTTGTGCGAAGGCGAGCCCCTAGCAGGGGCTGCAGGCCCCGTGCCTGGGAATTACGCACAAGGCTGATCCTGGCACATTTGCCTGCTGAGCTCGGAGTCTTTATTTTCTGAGGCAAGCTCTCCGATTCCTCTCTCTTCCCTGTCATGGTCTTTTCAGGCTTTTCTTTTTCTTCTTGCTCTTCTTCTTCTCTATCATTTTTTCCCCCTTGTCATCCTTTTCAATAACTTCTACCTTTTGTTCTTCTATTTCTCTCTCTTCCTCTATCTTCTTTCCCTTTTTCGTCTTTCTTTTCTTTTTATTTTTTCCTTTTGGCGTTTCTGCCACATTCGGGCCCGGCCTTTCTGTTAAGGTGGTGTTTGCCACAGGACTCGAGAGCTCGTTTAACTTCTCTTCGAGCCTGCGGATCTGGTGGGAGTGCTCCTCCTTGAGCCTCTCGATTTTCTTTTCGAGGTATGTAGTTCTTTCCCTGTAGTAGGCGACTACTTCCTTCACTTCCTTCTTTAAAATGCAAGTGGTGCATACACTGCCTGGGTGGAAGAGGTGGGTGGGGATAGACCTCATCTTTACTATCCTATGCCTTAAACACATTATTTTGACTTTAGCTAGATATCTAGCAATTAAAATTAAAAAAACAATAAGTACCTCCATTGAAATGAAACGAATATTCTTTTGAGGAACTTACGAGTACTATCCTTGTAACTCCTTGTAACACACACACTATATATATATCACCACCCCCTTTCTTTTTTATTAAGTGTTCACAAAGTATTCAGAGATATAAAGTGTTCAGCATGACTGGAAAGAAAGGACCTGGTGCGTTAAAGTATACCTGCTCGACATACCAAAAGGACAAGTGGTGCGTAGATTTTCTGGAGGGGGGTTTCTCAAAATGCCCCCCTGGAAATATCTGCACGGACTGCGTCCTAAGGGCAGAACTTCAGAAGCTTAAAGAACTTTTTAAATCTTCTGAGGAAAAAACACGACGGCTGGAAGCAAAGGTGAAAATCCTCGAGTCTGAGCATGTAACTTAAATGCGTCATCTCGAAGCCATCATTGCAGTGATTAAAGCCAACAAGGTAGAGCAACAGCAACAAGAAACTCCCAATGACGCGGATGGCTCATCTGTTGGTCCCTCATGCACCGCTTCGATAGAGATAGGCCAACCATCCGACGTCCCAGAGCCAGCAGCTGCTGGGGTTACTCAGGGCGTCAAAAAGAAGAAAAAGAAGAGTAAGAAAGGAAAAACAGTAGATAAAACAAAAGAGAAAGTAGAAACGGAAGAAAAAACGAAGTAGAAAAAGAAGAAGAAAAACCCCCAAAAAGTAGGAAAAAAGAGGAATCGAAAGAGCCCATACTAAAAGAAAAGCCTCTATCCTCTGAAACCAAATGCGCGAGGGTCATCGTGATCGGTGACTCCCAAGCGCGGGATCTACAACCCTTGCTAGCGGCCCGCCTTCGCACCAGTGTGAAGGTAAGCTGCCTTCCAGGAAAGGGAAACGGAGAAATAAGGGTGGAGGCTGAGAAATCTCAGATCTCTGAGAACTCAGTAGTTGCCCTCATGGCAAGTGGTAACGATCTCTACCTACGAGGAGGCAAAGTAGGCGCCAGTGGGAAGATCTTGACCACGGTTATGGGAGGAGTTGACGACTGTGGGCTAAAAAACCCGCAGACGTGTCGTGGTCGGGATACTCCCAAGACGAGGTCCATCCCGCAATGCTCACGCGAGGAACGTCTCCATAAACCAACGCCTGGGATATCTTTGTACGGTGGAAGGAGTCTTTTTTTAGACCCCTACCGCACCCTTTACGGGAGAAATGACCAGTACAAAAGGGACAGAGTGCATCTTTCCTTTAAAGGGAAAGCTGCACTCGCGAACCTGATCCAGGATGTTGTGGAGCGGACCCAAAGAAGTGTCAGACCCCAAGTAAAGGAGGACGTACGCCAGTACACCCGTGTTACTCCAGGAACGACTTTTTCTGAAGTAAAAAAGAGGGGAGTGACCCCGCCACAGAGAAAAAAAGCGGAAAATGGAAGAGCGTAGGGAGTCCTACAGTCGGGGACTTCCTCAAAGTTCTTCTGTTTAATGCGAGGTCTATCAGAAACAAGTTTCTAGAACTTCGTGTCCTCGTAGCAACAGAAGAACCGGAGATGGTGCCCATAACGGAGTCGTGGATAAAAACTTCAAGCCGAAATTTTAAAGGTGAATTCACGATTCCCGGTTACCAGCTCTTCCTGAAAGATAGGCCAGACAGAGAGGGTGGCGGTGTGATGTTGTATGTCAAGGATACTCTCAACTCGATGGATTGCAACATCGTATCCGAACATGAACTACTAGGTGTTGACCTAGAGATAGGTCCTGCCAAATACAGGACCCTGGTGCTTTATAGACCTCCTGCTCAACTCGTTGAAAAGGACAGAGATCTGTACCAGCTACTAGGAGAACTTGTCGAAGACAGAGTGTGTATCTTCATGGGTGATTTCAACACACAAGTTGACTGGGAAGCCAGAGAACCCTGTGGTGAGAACGCACTACTCCTGGAGTTCGCGAACAACGAGTTCCTCACTCAATGAGTGAGAGAGCCAACGAGAGGAGACAATATCCTGGACTTGGTTTTCACCTCTGATGATGACATCGTTGAGGACCTCTCTGTTGGCGAAGAGGTCGGTAAAAGTGACCACCGACTAATTAGATTTGTAGTCAAAGTCCCGAAGGCAGGGCCTGCAACTAGTAAATCGAGGAAACTCGATTTGAAAAGAGCAGACTTTGCAGGTCTTCGTGCAGGACTGACGGACGCAAGGCTAAAAGTGTGCGATGTTGTTGAAGACTCGTGGAACAGTTTCAAAAATAAGTTCGTGAGTTTTCAATCACGTTTCATCCCTCTGAAATGTCCCTGTTGGTCTTCTGTTCAACCAAAGTGGTTTAATCTAGAAATCGGCCAACTGCTTAGGAAGAAGAGAAATGTGTACCGGAAATCAAAGATCTCGGGCGACTTTGACGAATACCGGAGGCTAGCCAGGAGAGTGAAGTCCAGCATAAGGGCGGCTAAGCGGTCTGAGGAACTCCGGGTGGCGAGACTGTGTAAAGAGAATCCCAAGGAGTTTTTTGGATATGTGAATAGCCGTAAACCAATCCGTCGAACGATTTGCCCTTTGAGAAATGAGGAGGGGGCATTAAAGCATTCAGATGCAAAAAATGCTAACCTCCTCAACGACTACTTCTCTTCAGTGTCTACTGAAGAGTGTGGTCCCATCCCCCAGCCAATGGATTCCTACTCGGGGGAAAAGCTGGAGGCAATGGACTTCACCGAAGGGGAAATAAAAAAGAAGATCAGTGACCTAATGACGAATAAGTCACCTGGCCTGGATGGGTTTCTACCTAAAGTGTTGAAAGAAGTACGCGATCAAGTGTCACGACACCTGAGCGCAATCTTTACCATGTCAATCCGGACCGAATGCGTTCCTCGAGACTGGTGTGAAGCGGAGGTGACTCCGATCTTCAAGAAAGGAGACCGTAGCCAACCGTCAAACTACCGACCTATCAGTCTGACTTCGATATTCGGTAAACTCATGGAAAGCATGATGGTGGACAAAATTACGTCATATTTAGAGTCAAACCTGCTACTGAGGAGTTCCCAGCATGGCTTCCGAAGACAACGGTCATGCCTGACGAACCTTGTGGAATTCTTTCACTTCGTGTTCAGTGAGCACGATCGGGACAAGGTGGTGGATGTGGTGTACTTCGACTTTCAGAAAGCCTTTGATAAGGTACCATACCACCGCCTTCTCCGGAAAGTGCGAGCGCTGGGCATAGACGGAAAGGTAGCCATCTGGATCGAGAACTGGCTAAGTGGCAGACGGCAACGGGTGGTGTTGAATGGACAAGCTTCTGAGTGGGTGCCCGTTACTATCGGGGTGCCTCACGGTTCTGTTCTGGGACCACTACTATTTATCATCTACGTCAATGACATGGACGGTGACATGGTTGCCAAGATTTCCAAATTTTCCGACGATACCAAGCTTGGTATAAACGTTGCAAAGGATGGAAACACTGCCCGCCTGCAGTAAGATCTTGGAAAGATTGGGGAGTGGTCGGACACGTGTCAAATGCCTTTTAACGTGGGGAAATGAAAAGTAATGCATATCGGCCACAGGAACCCCTAATCTCAGTATATCCTTAAGTGCATCGAGGCAGAGAAGAAAGCCCAAAGGATGTTAGGCTACATAAAGCGTCAGTTTGTATACCGTAACAAGGAGATACTACTTTATTGGTACAACTCCCTCGTTCGGCCGCACCTGGAGTATGCCGTACAATTTTTGAGTCCTTCGTTTCGAAAGGATATCGCAAGGTTGGAACGCGTACAAGCCAGGGCAACCAAGCTGATTCCCTTTATCCGGCATAAAAGTTATGAGGATAGACTGAGGGAATTAGATCTGTTCTCGCTGGAAACCCGTAGACTGCGTGGTCAGCTCATCGAAGTTTTCAAAATACTTTGACGGTTCGACAATGTTGACTACCGGGATATTTTCCCACTGAGTAAAAACAGAACGCGCAATCACGGCTTCAAACTTGAACTGAAGCGTTACAACCACAATCTGTGTGGAAATTTTTTCACTTAGAGTATCTGCGGTAAGTGGAACGCACTTCCAGTCAAAGTTGTTAACAGTGAATCTGTTGACCAGTTCAAGTCAAGACTAGACAAAGTCTTGAAAAGTGGCCGTTTAGGGACGCAAAACAATTGAGCAGCCATGTGCCTGCTCGATTGCTAGTCCAAATGTACCCTCTTTGAATTGACCGTAAGGTCTCCTTGGGCACTTCCTTTCCTTGTTACTTCTTGTTACTCTCTCTCTCTCTCTCTCTCTCTCTCTCTCTCTCTCTCTCTCTCTCTCTCTCTCTCTCTCTCTCTCTCTCTCTCTCTCTCTCTCTCTCTCTCTCTCTCTCTCTAAAACTTTTCTATCCTTTACTTCTACTATTCTATGTGTAAGTGGCAGTAGATTTAAGGCCAGATCACCTTAGTCTGGGCCGTAAGGCCCGTGTGATCTGTGTATCTATGTAACTCTATGTAACTCTCTCTCTCTCTCTCTCTCTCTCTCTCTCTCTCTCTCTCTCTCTCTCTCTCTCTCTCTCTCTCTCTATCTTTTAATCCCTTAATCAGCCTCGTGTTTCTGCCAGCGCCATTTTGCTTCATCTTTCTCTCTAAGCGAGTAATTTCCTAAAAATATTTCGTTCTAAAATCATAATTTATTTAGTATATATTTCCTATTAGTTAGTGATTTTTCAGGAATAAAGATAAGTTTTAAATACTAATTTTTCTTTCAGCAAGATATATCTCTTCGATTTAGTGAATTATAGATTTCATTTCAGTTGATATTTAACGGTTGATAGGCATTGGTTTTTAGCACGTTCTTTTTAAAATCGACCAGTCTGTAATAATAAATCTATTTTGCAATTAAAATTCGTAAGTAAGTGTACTTATCATATTGTTTAGCAATTTTTTTAATATAAAGTGAAGTTCTAAATACCAATTTTCGCTACCGTAGGATCAAGTGTTTAATTAACAGGAAGTGAATCAAGCATAAAACGGTGGGGTCAAGTATAAGTGTACATAAGTGAAATCGAAGAAAAGTGAGGTTATTATAAAAAGAAGGATGCCCGGAGCCCTCAAATTAAAGCATTGTTTCTTTAAATGCAAGAATACACGTTGGATCATCGATTTTCAAGAACAATGCTTTGAGAATATCACGTCGAGAAGTGTATGCGAATTCTGCAAAATAAAAGAAAAATTTGATATCGAAAAGGCAAAATGGATTTCTGTAATAAGCTCTATATAAAACCGCATCAATGCCCTCGAATTAAAGAACTGCGCTTGTCAAACAGAAGATGAAACCAGAATAGCTCGAGTAGATACTAAAATCGTCAAACTGGAACAAGAAGTCGCAATTCTCACTAACAAAATTGATACATCAAACATAAAAGACGAGGACAATTTCATCCAAGTCAGAAATAAGCGCCCATTCAAACCAATCATTCAGAAAAAACAACAATCTCAACCAAAAATAGATATGATATATTGTCCTACGAAGAAAAGGAAGAAACGTATTTAGCTGGTGACTCAATAATTCGGAATCAAATCGATCACTTCGGAAGTTGGAACATCAAAAAGCGCAAATTCCGATGCTATCCAGGAATAAAGATTGAGCAATTAACAGAACAATTAAACAACTTTGAGATGAAGAGCAAAGAGAGTCAAATCATAGCGAATGTTGGAAGCAACGATGTGTTCAACGGAAAAAACTATCAAGGTTCGGAAAGCATAATGAATGACTACAAGAAAATGATAAAAACAATCAAGACCAAAACGGATAATGCAATTGTTGTTGGGGTGCTACCAAGAATTTACGAGAGATACGAAAATCTAAGTCGAGAAATTGGGATAAATCATCGTCTAGAAGATCTTTGCAAGAAGGAGAATGTTAAATTTATTGACCCCTGGCTACTTTTCATCCACAACAAAGACTTGTTTTCTCAGGATGGCATCCATCTCTCCACAAAAGGTAAAATGAAATATGGAGAATTGCTACAAACTAACCTACGAAATTTAAGGAAAAATAAAGCACCAAGTCAAGAACCACAGGAAAACGATCGAAGCCCCAATTCAGAAGAAATCAGTTAAACACATTAAAAACTCTATTCTTTAACGCAAGATCAATTAGAAACAAATTTACGGAGTTCAGAGCGCTGATATTGACCAAAAAGTACGACATCATAGGAATAACTGAGACATGGATACATACAGAGTCACGTGATATTATTTCAGATTTCTAGTTAAAAGGATACAAGTTATTTCATAAAGATAGATTACAGAGAGAAGGTGGAGGTGTTCTTTTATATGTACGCGAAGATTTGCACCCTGTAGAATGTAACACTGACTCTGTTTTTGAAATAGTAACGGTTAAAATAAACCAAAAAAAGAACCTATATGTTATTTTAGTTTATAGGAGTCCACATCAGCTCCTGGAGACAGATGACCAATTTTATGAATACTTAACGAACATTTGTAAAGACAACTTATCAGTGATCATTGGAGATTTTAATTGTGCTAAAATAAACTGGCCTAACAAAACTGCAGACTCAGAAGGACAAAGATTGATTAATTTTATTGAGGATAATTTCCTGACTCAGTGGGTGAAAGAACCAACAAGAGATGAAAACATATTGGATTTAGTGTTGACATCAGACGATGAATTGATTTCAAATTTAAATGTTGGAGACAGAATAGGAAATAGTGATCATAACGCAGTAGATTTTGAAATTAATATACCACGTGTCCTACAAAATGACACCACCGCTAAACTTAATTTCAAAAGGGCAAATTATGCTGAACTAAGAAATAGTTTGAGCACTTTTAGGATAAATAATGAAGAAATAAACGTAGCATGGCATGAATTTAAAAACAATCTTCTCAACAAACAGGTTCAATTCATACCACTGGCTGTTATTAAAGATAAAAATGTTAATAAACCAAAATGGCTGACTCAAGAGATTATGAAACTCATTAGAAACAGAGATAAAACATATAAAAGGCTAAAATACAATCATAACATAGAAAACAGGAATCATGATTTGGAATTGAGAAGAAAAGTTAAAGCCGAGATTACAAGAGCAAAACGAAATGAAGAAATAAAAGCAGCTCAAAATTGCAAAAATAATCCTAAAGAGTTCTTTGCCTTGGTAAACAGCAGAAAACCCATAAAGAACAATATTGGCCCAATAAGAGATAAGTACAATAATTTAAGTTCGATGATATTGGAATAGCAAACACTCTCAACGAATATTTTGTATCTGTTTTCACAAAAGAGCATAACTCCTATGACTATACAGAAACACGTGAAATGGCTAATATTATACCACTCGAATCGGTTCGATGCAGTGTCGACAACACAAAGAAACTAATAGAGAAGATGAATAAATTTAAATCCCCGGGACCGGATAAAATATACCCAAGAGTTTTAAAAGAAGTCATAAATCAAGTAGCAGAACATCTTACGCAAATTTTCAATTTATCCCTAGAGAGTGGAATTGTTCCTCAAGACTGGAAGATGGCAAATGTAACGCCAATATTTTATAATGGATGTAAAGAGACTGCCAGCAATTTTCGCCCTATAAGTTTAACTTCCGTAGTTGGGAAACTCCTTGAAACTCACATTTCCAATACCATTGTAGAGCATTTAGAAAAGAATAAACTCCTAAATGATTCTCAGCATGGCTTCAGGAGAAAGAAATCTTGCCTCACAAATTTACTAGAGTTTTTTCACTATATAAATACCTTGTACGACAATAAAAGATCGGTTGACATTTTGTATCTAGACTTCCGAAAGGCATTTGATAAAGTTCCGCATAAGAAGTTGATGTGTAAAGTAAGAGCCTTTGGAATAAAAGGCGAAATTGCAAAATGGATAAAAAATTGGCTTACGGATAGAAAACAGCGAGTAGTTATAAACGGTCAAGCGTCAGAATGGGTTTCCGTTTGTAGTGGCGTCCCGCAAGGCTCTGTCCTTGGCCCCTTGCTATTCATTATGTACGTTAATGATATAGATGATGGCCTACTATCGAAAATTTCTAAGTTTGCTGATGATTGTAAATTAGGAAAAGGGATAATTACTGAACAGGACGTTCAAGAATTTCAAAATGATATTGATAAAATAGTAAGATGGACAGAAAAATGGGAATTGCCCTTAAATCTTGAAAAGTGCAAAATAATGCATATTGGTTATAATAATCCAAGGAGAGAATACAAACTGTTCGACAATGAGATCAAAGAAACTGAAAATGAAAAAGACCTAGGTGTCTACATTACAAACGATCTAAAGTTTTCACGGCAGTGCATCGAAGTCGAAAAGAAAGCGCAAAGGATTCTTGGATATATAAAACGCCAAATCACTTTCAAAAATAAAATTACAATTCTGAATATGTACAATGCACTAGTAAGGCCACAATTAGAATATTGTTCCCAAGCCTGGTCTCCTTACTTAAGAAAAGATATTGAGAAGTTAGAAAAAGTACAAGCCAGAGCCACGAAATTGATTCCAGAACTAAGGAATTATATTTATGAAACAAGATTAGAAAGATTAAATTTATTTAGCCTTGAAACAAGAAGATTGAGAGGACAATTAATAGAAATGTTTAAAATACTAAAAGGAATAGAAAATGTCGACTCTAATATTTGGTTTCAGTTTAGCACATCTACTACGTGATCAAACGGAATGAAAATAAAACCCAAGAATTTTCGCACAAATATATGTGGGAACTCATTTGCGTATAAAATTGTGAACAAGTGTAATCAATTACCAGAGGATGTAGTGAAATGTAATACAGTAGAAAATTTTAAAAAGAAATTAGACAAAATTTTAAGAAATCTAACATAATATGTGACGTGACTAATAAGTTAAAATAAAATCTGTATGCTAATTTTAAGATTTACAAAATATTAATTGTATTTATTATAAAAAATATTTATTGTATGAAAACATAATAAAATGCTTTTTGACATGAATATGTTCTAAATATTCCTTATAGCTCAGAATCATTAACCAAAGACAAAGAACGAGTTTATGTTCTAATATTGGACGAGAAACCCTAATCTAAGTTGAATGTGTATATATATATATATATATATATATATATATATATATATATATATATATATATATATATATATATATATATATATATATACGAGGGGGAGTCAAAAAGTTCTCAGATAAATGGCATAAAATTTTTATTTGTAATAATACTGTAATCATTTTTCTACATAAGCTCCATTAACATCTATACACTTTCTTAATCTATGAATCCAACGGTAAAGACCATCTTTGTAGAATTCACGGGGTTGTCTCTGGCACCAAGTAATGACCTGCTTTTTTGCTTCATCTAATGATTGAAACCGGGTTCCTTTTAGGTGTCCCTTTAAATTTGGTTAGGTTAGGTTAGGTTAGGTTAGGTTAGGTTAGGTTAGGTTAGGTTAGGTTAGGTTAGGTTACCTAACCTAACCAAATTTAAAGGGACACCTAAAAGGAACCCGGTTTCAATCATTAGATGAAGCAAAAAAGCAGGTCATTACTTGGTGCCAGAGACAACCCCGTGAATTCTACAAAGATGGTCTTTACCGTTGGATTCATAGATTAAGAAAGTGTATAGATGTTAATGGAGCTTATGTAGAAAAATGATTACAGTATTATTACAAATAAAAATTTTATGCCATTTGTCTGAGAACTTTTTGACTCACCTACGTATATATATATATATATATATATATATATATATATATATATATATTAGCATGTAAAATATTATATAGAATAAGTAAGTTATGAGAGAACAGGAAATTGACAAAAAAAAGTTAACTCTTGCATAATGTAGCACAAGTAGCATAATAAAAAGTTTGAATGTAGCAAATAAATACAAAAAAATAAGTACCTCCATTGAAATGGAACGAATGTTCTTTTGAGGTACTTACTATCCTTGTAACTTGTAACTCTCTCTTCTTCTTTTTCTGATGTATTTTTCTTCTTGATTTTGTGTCTTCTAGGAATTGGGACTTTATCCTAAATTTGAATCGTGTATGTGAGAGTATGCAGATGAGGGGATAGAAAGGGTGTGTGAATAGAGAGCGGAAAGTAGACCAGTGGTGAAAAGAGAAAGAAGTGTGGTAGGGTGCAAAGTGATGCTAGAGCCTGGTGATCAGGCCTATCGCTTTCAAATTTATTTGATTTGTGGTTTCGTTGTTGTTTTTATGGTTATTTTATACATATATATATATATATATATATATATATATATATATATATATATATATATATATATATATATATATATATATATATACAGGTATATATATAACATATAGTTTGGCGTTCAAGCCATTTGTCTTTATTGCTAATATTTTTGTTTATGCTATGCGCGTTAGCTGTTGTTTTTGTAAGTTGTTAATATTAACTTACTGTGTTTGTTTTAGTATCTTTTTGTTTCTTCGTAATTTTGTAGTGTGTGTATTTAGTGTACAGTGTTTCTTCCTGTAGTCTTGTTTGGTGATTTTCGTCTTCTTGTGTAGGATTCCTTCTTCGGTAGTTTGTCTTAGTTGGTTAGTTTTGTCGATATCGGTGAATTTTGTCAAAATCGGTTGGTTTCATGATTGGTATTTTTTCTTAGTTTGCGGTAAATTGACTCATCTAGCGTAGAACGGTACTTCTGCTCCGCCAGCTAAAATCCTAGCGGAGCTTGGAAATCTGGCACGACATACTTCTCTTCTGTTTTGGTCAATCATTTGTACGATATCTTTGTCCAAACGATTGACCTTTTCCAGCATATTCCTTGTCCGCTCTTCGATGACAACGTTAATGGGGGTTAACCCCGCCTCTCGGTGCAGCTCTTCTTGCGTTCTTCTTTCCATTCTGCGTGTACCTGTGATTAGGTACACGCATTTATTCTGCACCACTTGTAGTCTCCTCTTCTGTGTCTTTGAGGCACAGGAGAGGGCGGAAGCGGGGTAAAGCAACGTCGATCTAACTAGTGCAGTATAGATCTTCTTTTTGTTGCTTTGACGAAGATTTCTGAACCTGTACAGAGTCTTGACTGCAGCAGTGGCCTTGGTGATGCGTTCTTGGACGTGCTTTGCGTACCCGGTTGAGGTGATCTTCATGCCGAGTACGTTGCATTCATTGGTGTAGGGATATCGTCTATCCCCCACCCTGACGTCATCAAGTAGTCTCCTGCCTATGGGGACTACTTTGAACTTATCCTGGTTGATACGGATTTTCCACCGGGCCTCGTAGGTGTTCAGGTTTTCGATTTCTGCTGCCGTCATGCGAGCTTGCATAGGCGCATTCCTCCGTGGACATGTGATTACCTGGGTGAAATCATCGGCAAATTAAAGTTGAGGCAAGTGGGGTTTACAGGGACTGGGACATCCGCGGTGTAAATCAAGTAGAGAGTGGGAGACAGGCACCCCCCTTGCGGGAGGCCCGCATTGATCGGAAACTTTGGCCCGTCCGTGCACCCTAAACTGATGTACGCCGCTCTCTCCATGACATAGTCACAGAGAGTTCTTTCTAAGCTTTCGCTTAGTCCCAGTCGTAAGATCTTGTACTGCATTCCCCGTTGCCACACCTTATCGAACGCCTTTGATACATCCCGACAAACAATGTCCACATAACTCTTTTCCCGTTTTGCTTGGGCTAGCTTTTCCGTAATGACGTTAATCGCCATTTCCGTACTTCGCTTACTCCTAAACCTGAATTGGTGTGGGTTGTAGAGCGAGTTATCTTCCAGGTGAGACACCAGTCTTTTGTTGAGGATCTTCTCGAAGAGCTTCCCACCAAATTCCAGTAGTGAAATTGGTCGGTAGCTCTCCTTCAACTTGGGGTTCTTTCCAGGCTTGGGCAAGAAAATCATCTTTGCCGTTTTATAAGCGTCTGGAAAGTACCCCGTATTAAGGCAGGCGTTGAATATTCTTCTCATTCCTTCGATGACACAGGCTGGTGCCTTTTCAAAGTTAAGCTTTGTAAGCCCCGATTGTCCTGGGGCTTTTTGTTGGAATGAGCGAAGCGCGCCGAGTAGTTCTTCTTCTGTAATCTCGGCGGCTCCGTCGCGCTGCCTATCCACCTGGTGATGAGGGTGCGTCTTTTCTATTTCTTCGTTAAGCTCGTCGATGATGTTGCTTTCGAACTTTAGGTCATAGTCTTCGTTTTCTTCTTCAATTATACTGAAGATCTTTTCCCAATAACTTCGGAATATCTCTTCAACTTTTTCTTCCTCTTCTTCGATGTTTCCATTTTCTTTCTGTAGCTCGATCTTGTGCTTCTTTCCAGTTGATCCTTTAAGAATTCGGATCTTCTTCCAAAATTCTTTGGGAGTTGCTTCGTGATCGATGCTTTCGATCGCATCCTCCCATCTTCTGTTTTGCTGTTCGAGGATCAACTGGTTCAATTCTTCTTTGATTTCTTTACTTCTTTGCATCGAATGTACTGATGCATTCACGATGTTGTGTTCATACATTATCTTCAGTTCACGGTATAGTTCCTTCATATATTCGGTCCACTCGTAGGTTGAGATGGTCCTATATGAGGAACGAGGGATACAAGCCCTATCTGCGTCGATGATTTGGTTATTGAGGTCATCGAGTGCCTCGTCAATCTCCTCGAGAATTGCCTGGTCCAGGTTGGGCGGATCGTAGGCCTCGAGAAGGTGTGCATACCGTGCCCAGTCTGCTCGTCTGTAGTTCTTCCTGACTACTGCTGGGACTTGTATAGGGTTCCTATTGATTGTGAGTAGGATCCCTATATGATCACTGCATGGAACCTGGACTGGTTCCATGTAGTAATTGAACGGTAGCTGACGATTCACCAGACAGATGTCTGGCTTTGTGGCATTTCGTTCTCTGACATAGGTGGGAAAGTCGGGGCCTATCCGCTGGGCAATATTTCTGTCCAGCAACAGGTCCAGGCTTCTCCCTATTCCATTGAAGGTCCTGTAACCAGATTCTCGGCATCTGGCGTTTAGGTCCCCCATTAGTATGGTGGGGGCTCTTCTGCCAAATAGGCCAGTGAGAGTGTGAATAGGCAACACATCTCTCCTTGGCGGTTGATATCCGGTTGCAATGACCAACTTTCCTAAGTCGAGCTCGACCTCAATCGCGAGGTAGGATTCTTCTAAGTTTCTTATCTGCTTGTATTTGATCCCTTTCTTTATTGCAATAGCGGCGCCATCGTACCGCTCTTGTGAAAAGTTCGTGATCAACACATCGTAGTTCCAGATTTTCATTTCTGTACTACGCGTGTCGATCCCGTGCTCTGAGATCAGTATGATGTCTGCATCAATTTCTCTGAATACATTTCCGTAAATAATTCTTTTCGTCGTCCAGCCGTTGGTGTTGATTTCCATTATTTTCAGTCCGTTACGTAGCATGATGAGTTGCTTTACCTATGTTTCTTCTTCCCCTTTTTTGGTCTGGGGGCTGGTTGGGCGATTTTACTCTGCCCAGGGTTTTCTTTTTTCGGGGGGGGGGCTCGGGGTCTTTGACCTGCTTTTGGTTGCCCGCGTGCGAGTGCAGGGGCCCTCTTCGCTGTCAGATGAGGATGAACCATCCTCACTTCCAGCCTTTTCCTCTTCTTCTTCCTCTTCTTCAGTTTCCTCTTCTGATGGTGCTCCAATCATCTCCTCTAAACCGGATTTGGTGCTTTTGTTTTGTATGATGAAGTTCTTGAAGGCCTGTGAGCACTCGGGGTCTTCTGGCATGATTACCGCCGGGAGGTTATTTGCTTTCAGGAGCGCATTGAGCACCTGGTTATAACAACCAGGCTTCACTGCATTTGCCACATTTGCATGGGTTATGCAGATCAAAATTTTAGCGCTCAGATCTCCTGATACGCTAAAAGGTGCAGGTCCTGGTGCAGTGTTCGTCACTGTGTTCTTTTTTGCGGCGCTCGCATACGTCGTCTCCTTTGCCTTTCTGTCTTCTTCTTCTTTCCTTCTGATAATTTCTCTGCGCTTGGGGCAATTAAGAGCCATCGTCCTATGTTCCCCTTTGCAGTTAAGGCACTTCTTGGTGTTGCTTTGGCACTTGTCAAAACGGTGCCCTTCCGTGGCGCACTCACTGCACCACAGCTTGTTCTTGTCTGGGCAGGTGGTGGAGGTATGGGCTTCAAGTTTGTAGCACACAAAGCACATTTGTATGCTACTGAATTTCTCTTGTTGGATGTTTTCACCCGGTATTCTCATGTTGAATACGAGAATGCCATTTTGGGTAGCCTTTCTCGCCATGTCCGTGGTTGCGAATGTGATCTTGAATACGTGGGTGTGTTCGCGGAATTTGATGATTTCGCGAACTTGTGCCCATTGGTTGCTTTCCGTAATCTCATCTTTTAGCTCTTCTGTGCTATGCTCGCCTACCCAGCTTTCGACTTTGCGGCAGATGACGCTTCTATTTGCTGCCACCTGGGGGGGGGGGGTTGCTTCTAGTCCGGTCTCCTTCAATACCCTCGCTCCCTCTTCTGAAAGGAGCTGGTCTACGTCTCTGGTTTCGGCACACATGGCGATGAAGCCTGACGAAACTTCAATTAGTTTCACCAGTGCCACCTTGAGTTGTATGTAGAGGGTTTCACATAGGTCCTTCTTCGTTGGGGTCTGTTTTCCGGCTATGGTCCTTAAGGGGACCCTCTTAGTGAGGGCCTCCATGGTCTTGACGTTCTTCTTATTCCTTCTTCCCCTGTAACAAAGTGTAATTAATTTTGTTTTTGATATGTGAAAAAAGTTAGGGTGTGGTAAAGGAGGTATAGGATGGTGTGAGTGGGGTTGGTAATGGGTTTCAAGTAATTTGAGAGGAACGCCCCCGTCCATCTCTCCTTTTGCTCTCCTGCTCGTATGCTGCCAGTATGAGGGATGATAGGGTGATGGGGTGGGTCTCGGGTGGGGACCTCAGAGGGTTGAGCTTGGTGGACTTAATGCATAGCGGCCGAATCAACGACCGCTAAGTTTTTGCCACCCCCTCACGGGTAAATACGCCATAACTGCATCCAACTACATAGAGACGGGTGTAACTCCCTCTATGATTCTGGCCGGGTCCCCCGGGCGATGAGGATTCCTCCTCCGTCCGGGACTCGCAGTTATGCCCCAGTATCGAGACGATTTCTGACTTATGCTTCTGCTGTGGGCTAGGCCTCAAACCAGTGTTCACATAAGTCATTAATTATGCCAAACCAAGTGGCTGACATAGTTAAGACGAAATCAATGAATGGCAGACATCCGAGCGGGTTCACACGCAGAGCGATGGACGGGAGCAGTGAGGCGCTTAAGCCCTCATTGAATTATGACTTCGACGTAAAAAAAAATATGGCTCTCTTTTGAAGGATGAATCTGGGTTCACCTTAAGACTTCCAGAATAGGCTCGTTTCTGCAGCAGCGCTCAAAAGTCAATCAGACACTAAAACAAGTAAAAAGTGCTGTATCCAAAGTTCTTCAGCTGTACATAATCGGTTCGCACACAGGTAGGTATTTAACAGATTACAAATGGAATTCATTTTTAGACATTAGACATGAGTTCAAAATAAGCTTCATTTTCCACCTTCAAGTTACATTAACTTATTTTACAAAGCCTTACACCATTATAGAATCATACAATTGCTAGTCAATAATACACAAGTAATTTATAATACATTTTCTTTTAATATTTCTACGATAAAATGAGTTTATATTCAAGGCGTTCGATAAACAAAATAAGTTCATATTTGGACCGATTAATACATTCAAATCGAAGTTTCTTGGAGATTAATTTATATTAAATGGATTCGTTTTTAATTACAGATATCTTAATCTTAACCGAAGCAAAACAAAGCCATTATATTAATTGTTTTTCTATAAGATTAAAGTTATTTGATGGGTGTTTTCAATATTTAATTACCGAATATGGTGGTGTTTGGAGACATGCCTTTAATGGTGTCCAAATGCCACCACTTCTCTCATTTTATCTTGTGATCATAACTTTCTTTTTTCAATCATCGATTAAACACTATTTATATTAAATATATTGAATAAATGGGACTGCAATTGTTACCTACAGATTTTTACATAGATTTTATAATTACTAAACCAAAATGAATATATTCCAGTCTTTCGGGGTTTTTTATTTCCATATTTTAAATACAGATGTAGAGTCTTTGCATATTTAATAATATATGCGTCATTCTTTCAACCCCGGTATAACGCCAATTATTATTACAAGTAACTTTTCAATCAAACTTCGAATTGTGAATTCAAAATGATATTTTATGTATTCGATATTTAAGCAATTATTTTCTATTAATAGATCATATAAAGTTTCTTTAATTAACAAATAAGATATTGCACCATAGCGCGCAACGCAGAGCTATATATAAAAAATATTGCACCATATCACGCAACGCAGCGCTATATATAAAAGATATTGCACCATATCACGCAACGCAACGCTATATATAAAAGATATTGCACCATAGCACCAAAGCAGCACTATAAATAAAAGGAAGTGCTGGTAGAAAGAGGCTTCACTTTAATCTTGAGAGCTATTACGGTTACAACGTGGGTATCTGTTATTATAGCGATACTATTAGTGTTAATTGAAAGAAAATCTATAACTCGAGTTTCATTATTATTATGCAGTGGAGCGTTTGTTCTTTATGGGCAAGGACATCTTGAGGGCCAAGAGATCATTCCTGTCAGATGAAAACTTTGACATGAAGGACAACATGCATTTCATGAAGAAAATGGAGAACGAGAAGAAGAGGAAACATTAAATTATGTATATATCGTGTTTTTCTTTCTTTTTTTTGCCACTTTATCAATATTTTTTTTACTCTAAAAGCCTTTAAAAACTATCAAATCAGCCTTCATTAGTTAAAACTATGAAATCAGCCCTTTTTAACTCTAAAGCAAAAAAACTATAGGTTTGGGGTTCTTAAGCCCTCAAAAAGACCAAAAAAGGCTAATTTTATAGTTTTGGCACTTTTTAAAAGTGTTTTTAGGTGGCTTTAGAGCAAGAACCGATTTTTTGTTTCTCATCATCATCACTAACTCTATAATTTAAGAAGGGGATTTTTTGAATATTTGAATAAAAATTTCATCTTAGTTTGGTTATGACTTATGTTTTTTTTAGCAAAGTTATTTCTAATAATTCTTTTATGATATCAGAAATAAATATAAGTATCAAAATTTTGTGAATTTTTTAAAACCCAAAGAATTGCAAATGGTGAAGTTCAAAAAATTTATTTTTATATATCTTCTATAACTTTATATTTTAGCAACGTGATATTTTAAAAAGGGGAAATTTAGTTTAGAGTTCCTTTTTAAACCTATTATAATTGGCGAAGTTAAAAAAATTTATAAAAATTTAACCATGGCTGCTTTTTTTTAGGTTTTAAATTTTAATCTTAGTAGCGAAGCACAAGCTCCCCCGTAGGAGTGAGTGGCGAAGCCATTGCCTGGTTTTTCTATAATAAAAATTAACGTTAGCGATTTATCGATAACTTCCGTTGCATTTTTAAAGAATTAACTGATTAACAGCTATCGAAGTTAATTTGGAGGTTAACGGATTTACGGTTAACGAAGTTAACTTTTTGATTAACGGAGCCCACAGGGGCTTGAATTAGCGATAAGACAAAATGATTTAGTTAATCGCAAAAATAAGGAGGTGATTGAGAGAAAGACAATAATTTTAATATATGACTAAGTTGTTTACTCTTTAAAGTTAGGTGATATTTAAATTACATCCAAATTACCTAATTACCTTTTGGGGTCAATCTTATAAATTCTAAAGAAACGATGGTTCATGGTTTCGGAACTTTTGCTCTCAAGCAATCTGTTACATACAGATTTTTACATAGATTTTATAATTACTGAACCAAAATTATTATATTCCAGTCTTTCGTTTCTTTTTAAGAAAGTTTTAAGGTTTCTTGAATTAACGAAAAGACAAAATGATTTAGTTAATCGCAAAAATAAGGAGGTGATTGAGAGAAAGACAATAATTTTAATATATGACTAAGTTGTTTACTCTTTAAAGTTAGGTGATATTTAAATTACATCCAAATTACCTAATTACCTTTTGGGGTCAATCTTATAAATTCTAAAGAAACGATGGTTCATGGTTTCGGAACTTTTTCTCCAAAGCAATCTGTTACATACAGATTTTTACATAGATTTTATAATTACTGAACCAAAATTATTATATTCCAGTCTTTCGTTTCTTTTTAAGAAAGTTTTAAGGTTTCTTGAATTAACGAAAAGACAAAATGATTTAGTTAATCGCAAAAAATAAGGAAGTGATTGAGAGAAAGAGAACAATTTTTTAAAAATATGACTAAGTTGTTTATTCTTTTAAGTTAGGTGATATTTAAATTACCATGTTGCGGGCATTTATTGTTATAAAATTACCTAATTACCTTTTGGGGTCAATCTTATAAATTCTAAAGAAACGATGATTCATGGTTTCGGAACTTTTGCTTCCAAGCAACCTTGATGAGTTTCTCATCATTTCTTTAAGGGATTTGGCAGTATGTTTTGGGCGCTCGTTTGTAATTTGTAGTTTTGTTTATTTTGTTACTGTAATTTACCCGCTTGCACAGATTCCACCAGCTTAGGAAAACAAAAATATCTGGTCATTTGACAACTGTCCATTTGGACGTTTTACAAAAGAGAGGTACTTACTATTCTGAAATAGTGTTCTTTATGGAGCACTTATCCATATAGACATATTTCATACACAATCTGTATTCCAACGAGTACAGATTCCAGATTACATCAAATCTTATATTTTTTGGTTCAACGTGTGAATTCATTAGAAGATTTAATAAAATTTCGAAATACTCATTTTTGAGGTGTCATTGAGTCTCTTATTCCATCCTACGATGTGATCCTACAGATATACCGCCACCCAGAAATGAGGATTGCTTTAAAATCCAATTCGCAATCAACATCAGCCAGCTAATAGTTTGCCCTTACAGGAACGGAGATATGCAGGCTAGAATGAGGGCGGAAGAGATAGGCAGGATCAATGAATATGAATCAAAATGGAAAATTAAAACTATCAGGGATAAATTAAGATTGTACCTATTTACAGAAGGCTCTTTTCATATGAATATGTAGAAGGAGAGTGATACAAGTATGAGAAAAAGTGTAAGGTGGTTGGGTTGACCATTAGAACATCAGGTTGCAAAAATAAATTTTACTGAACGTGTAAATCGAAGAAAAACAGACTTGTATTACTATATGAGTTGAGAAACCTCAAACTAAAAAAAAGAGGATGCTATACCAAGCTATAATACAATCTGCAATAATTTATCCAACTATCGCAATGTACACTATCTCGAAGAGTAACCTAGTAAGACTGCAACGAGTACAGAACAAAACGATGTATTTAATCACAATGAATATAAGAAGCAAATTTTATCTTTGGAGGCAAAGATAAAACCACTCAATATAATAATTTCACAAAGCCAGGAAAGTCATAGAATAGACGCAAAACGAAATAGGCATAGATTAACCAAACCAGATTTTCCAGAGAGAAGAGAGGAGAACACACCATCTATTCTCAAGCTTACCGATGATGGAGGAAAGAGAAAAAAAGTAAATCTAGACCTGAAGAAGAAGAAGATTTCTCAACAACGAATAGTATTATATAAAACAACTGCAACATTACTAGAAAATAGTATACATATAGCCAAGGATAATTAGAATAGGAAAAGAAAGGAATAGCTAAAGAGATAAAAGCATATACTACTATTACTAAGAATACTAATAATGGATTGAATGCCTAATACAAACAAAATATTTTAAGAACAAAGATACTAGTGGTGATCAGAAAGTAATGACAGTTGGACTCGTGGCAGAGAGACCATGAGTGATGGGAGGTAGGGGCGCGCGGGTCCCGCGGGGCATCGAATGTTGCCTATCGTGACTTGTTTGAACTTGTCGCCGTTTAAGTGTGTCAGATTTTCTCATTGCATCATTGCGTCATTGTTTCTTTTGCCCTTT